>OY756977.1:10544139-10780008 GCA_963580505.1 Ennomos erosarius | reverse complement strand
AAAATGAAATCCTGGATCCGCCCTTGATTGACCCCTGTTCGAAGGGACAGACAGACAGAAATAGTTCCTACCGCTATTAAAATCTTTATAAAAAAAATCAATTGCTGGGGCTGGGGGTATCGGTAGACCGCTGGGCTATTTTGAGTCATAAAGTAGACCGCATAGTTGAAAAGTTTGGCTACCCCTGATATATAATAACCGAGTAGGTACCTAAGTATTGCCCGTGGTCCGCTTGCTCAATTCACCTGTAACGTTTGGATTTAATGTGTTTCTTTAGTCTAAGTATATCGCCATTTTTTTTGTTACTTAAAAAACTTTCGATTCAAGTATATAACACGTGATGGAATATAGTAGGTACCTACTTAAGACCAATTAAAACTTTCCATCCCTCTTAGTATATAAAAAATAAGTAAAATGTAGGTATTATATTATCTGGGGTAAAAGGTACATAATATAGACGGACGCCAACAAAAAAAAATAATTTTATCCGTGGACTTATAACAACTTGAAAATACTACTTGGCCATACTTTTTACTAGGTGGTAGACTTTTCTGCAAAGTTCGCCTAGGTAGGTAACACCGCTTTGCCAGTTATTCTGCCGCCAAGCAGTAGTGTGTAAGCACTACTGTGTTACGGTTTGAAGGGCATTGTAGCTAGTGAAATTACTGGGCAAATGAGACTTTATGACCTGATTACACAGTGTAGTAATCTGATTACTAGACTGTGAGGTCTCAGGATGACGTGCGCAGTGCAGTGTCACGCGAAACTTTATTATTTTAAAGTTCCGAGTGACACTGCAACTGTTATGGGCGGCCGTTGCTTAACATCAGGTGAATGACAAGCTCGCCACGTCATTCATTCTCATAAAAAAAATATGTGCCTTGTGCCCCGGGTCCGGGACGTCAGTGAAAGGATCTGCGGGTGGTTAACCAGGGGGTTTATCAGCTGCATCATAGATCCCATGGATGGACGGCGTGCTGGTGTGTTCCGGTGCGCCGAACTGAGAGGTCCCCGTCAAGTCAAGAGACGGTGAGATGGTGCCGGTTACGGCTATGCGCTGCTGGGGCTGCGTGTCGAGTGCGCAAGCGAGCCCGGCGCCCGAGCAAAATAGCGCGGGGAGGAACACCCTGGATTTTTAGTGGGTAGGCCGCTCCATGAGCGGAGAGTCCATTATCCACGAGCTGCCCCTGCGGCTGGTGGAATACATAAAGTATTTTTACCAGGCCAAAAAAATACAATAAAAGGTGCAGCGAGTTTGACCTAAGTAAACGATTGGAGAGAGCTATGCTCGGTGTTTCCCTGCGAAATACGATCCGGAACGAGTAGATCCGCAGAAGGACTAAAGTGACCGATATAGCCTTTAAAATTAGCAAGTTGAAATGGCAATGGGCAGGCCACATCGCTCGCAGAACTGACAACCGAAGGTTCTAGAGTCGCGACCATGAACTGGAAGGTGTGAGGTTTATTAGCGTTAGCGTGAGGGAGCTTTGCTAGACCCCCAGGGGGTCGCCAAACGCTAACCCCAAAATGTACTGGAATGACATTTCGAAAACTTTTCCGCAGCGAATGTCATTTCAATACGTTTTTGGAGTTAGCGTGAGGCGATAGCGTTAGCACCAGAGATTTTGCTAGACCCCCTTGTCGATCTATATCTATGGTGCGAAGCGTCATATGTTTTAATACTGTCTACATATACCTGTTTACATGCTCAATGTTTATCAATGTGAGGGAAAAGGAAATCTACGGTCTTTGAAGAAAATCCGACAATGGCGGTTGTGAATTTTAAATTTATTTTTTAAAACTAGTGTATCTTGAACTTTAATGTGTAATAAGGGTGGATTATTATCCGTTAAGTGTTCGTGAACGTGCACGAGTGTTGGAAAATGGTTTTAAGATTATAGCCTTTTTTAGAGCCTTCAGTAAAATATCCTCCATTTTATTGTTGGCGTTTTGACTGACAAAATATGACTTTGACTTGACATAACCGTACAAATTTTACTCACTTGACATTGGCAGAATTATTGCAAACAAGCGATAGAAAGCCATTAAAGAAGAAGAAGAAGAAGGAAATCTACAAATAAAACAACCAATTCATTTTATTAAACATCAAATTTAATTAATTTTTAACTTATATTTTTACAACAGTTAATCTACTACACCTTGAAATTGGTAAACTTTTCTTGAAAATAAATAACATCTAGTTTAATTATAAAATGATGTAAGTAAACAATAGTAGATGCATGCAGCTACCTAGATAAATATCTAAAGAAACAATTGATGACTAGTAAGGGGCCATTCTATACTTTTATAAATTATGTCACCACTTCTTTTTCTACTAGTCAAAAATTTTGCAAAACATATTATAAAACGGTTGCTTCATTTTTGTTAGATATTAACGTAGTTTAACATAAAATCCTGATTTTTAAAATTAAGACATGATTATATATAAGACATATTAAAACAGTTCAGCTAAGAAAAGTTACAAAAATTTCCTTAGAAAGCTAAAATAAATAGTTAAAAAGCGAAAGATAACATAAATTTGAATATATACCTACTTTAATAGTAATAATACAGTTAGACACATTTAGATAACTTTTTAAAGTTCTATTCTAGTGCGCCTTTTATATATATTGGCTTAAATGTTTGAATTAATACTACTTATAAATATTGATTTATTACGAAGATAAACATAAATTTAATAATAACAGGTAAAATAATGACGGCCTTGAAATGATCTTTATCAAAAAAACGTGTTTCATATAATTATGTTTTTTTCATTCTGAGGGCTGAAAACCATTGGTTACTAGTGGTAGTAACCATATACAATTCGATGGCATTTTTGATCTAAAATATCTTCCAGGTCTATGGTTTCTACTCTTAAAATTACTGTCACTATGTTCGATAGATTAAAATTTTCGAAGAGCCATATCGGCGTATATGATATCTTTAAGCTCGATACACTATCAAGGAATTTATTTCACCTCGAAACGGAAAATGGTGAAAGGTCATGAAAGATGGTAACACTATGGCTGAGAAAAATTTGAAGTACATACAGTACATACTACAGCATCTTGCTTCTAATAACATTCATAACAAATTGAATATAATAGTTATCCTAAACCAAAACTAAAGCATGCTCACCTTTTCTTTCTTTTTTGATTAGTCGCCATTCTAAATAACAGTTGCGTTCCAAAATCCGTCCTTGCATCAATCAACATCATAATCTCCACAAAACATTCACAGAGTAAGTACGTAAATCTGAAAATATTCGAAGCCGCCAGCGACTTTGCTTTAGATTTGGTTTGTTACCTAAATCACTAAAACACCAATTTAACTACTAATCGGGATATTGTAGTCCCCTATTATTGTGGGGTTTATAATGTAACAACCTACTAAATTCGAAAATACCTTTACGGGATGTCTACAAATCTACAGAAAACCATAAGAAAGAATGCATTGAATGAAACATTTATTAAACACGGAAACGATTAGATGATTGTTTCAACTTGATACATTAAAGGAATCAATTACTAATTCACGGTAAAACCAACGGTAATTCCCGTGTACACTACAGTTGGTCAGATCTTAAGTTCGCTCCCTGGGACGTACCCAAACGCAATACAGTAGGTACGTAATAGAGGGATAAATGCGAACTTAGGAGCTCTCAAAATTTAGTGAAGACGGGCATAAGATTTCAAATATAATCAAAATGTCATCTTGGTTCTGAAAGCCTGAACGAAATACTTACTATATTTTAACATTGAACATGCTTCTAATATATAAACACATTGAATTTAATTACCCTAAACCAAAACTAAAGCACGTTTCTGAATGACAATTGCGTTCCAAAATAGTCCTTACGATCAATCAACTTCACAATCTTCAAAGTGGTAATCCTGTAGCGACTCGGCTTTAGGTTTGGTTTGTTACAATACTAAGACACCAATGAATCTATGCTAATCGGAATAGTGCAGTCCTCTTCTCCTCCTCTTGTTACGGGGTTTAAGAACGACCTTTTAATTGTGAGAGTAAGATCTACACAACATCCCATCTACGGAAAACACTAAACACTGAAAACACAAAACATTCATATTGTTTCTGCAGCGCGTGCTTAACACGTAAAGTTCATTGTTCTATGGTAGGCGTTTTGAATTTCTGAGTCCCAGTTTAAAAGAGATCGCCATAGATATAATGACGCAAGGCGCAAATGACGCCCATGATGGTAATGCTCAGGGATGAGAATAAGAATAGGCCTTTGAAAAAGCTGCATAGGTCCGCAATCGGTGCGGGGTCTCTGGATCAATAAGCCGCGTCGGAGGCAGGCGGAGCAATGTAAATGTGGAAATCGCCGGCTTCAGCCCTTTCGCGGGCTTCGTGGTCGGCACAGTTCTTGATGACTGTGCGGGCCAGCGCCTTGATGGTCTCATACGGCTGGGGGTGCTTCAGAAGCGCTCGCAGCAACTTGATGCCGCCCTCGGCCACTACCAACGAGCAATACTTCTCCGCTGGAACAATAACAGTTCGTTAATCGAGCCAGGATTCTATTCCATAACTGTGTTCAGCGATAATTTACAATCGATTAGAGTGAATGCTGAGTTGACGTCTGACAGAGGAAGAAAAAAACATGCAGCACCAACCTTAAGTAGGCGGAATATGATAATTTATGATCGTACTTTTAAACATTTTATACAAATATAGTTTAGTCGATAGGTACCTTTTATCCCAACTTATACGCACCATTCCAGCCATTTGTTTCATAACTGAAGGTACCAAAACAGCTGTCAAAATATTATCAGCTATTTATTTCAGTTCAGTAACAGAAAGCACTAAAGGTGGCCAATTAGCTGATACACTAACTGTATAGTATTAAATGTCTGTGATACAATATTTGTCAGCTATTCGTTTCTTTTCAGAAACAGAGTGCGATGTTTAAAAAAGGAACTAACTGAAAATTTGAAAGTGGGTAGAATATAATTTCACTTACGGTACACAGTTGTCAAGTTTGCAAGGGCCCACGCGGCCCAGTGCTGGCACTGCGGGGTGTGGTTGGCTTGCAGCAGACTGAGTATAGGTTCGAACGAGCGGTAGTTGATGTTGCGCTCGGCGCGAAGGTCCCAGCGCTCGACGGCGGCGGCCACGCGCCTCAGCACGTCCTCACGCAGAGGACGGTCGACTGTCCACGCTTCCATTCCGTCGGATGCCATGTGAGCGAGTACCCCAGCTGCATTGTAACTGACCTGAACGCAATACGCATGGTGACTACATATATTGCATAAATTAATAATCCCAGATAATATAATACCTACAGTACAGATGCCTCATCCCATACAACGGAATAACGCGGGCTATTTTACGAATTATTTTATTTCTGCATTACGCAAGATTATCTAGCGACATTTATTGCGTGTTGGCGAAGTATTGTGCCAAATGAATACACTGGACACTAACTAGTAACTCTATTACTATATTTTTTTCAAGTTCGGGCTGTTTTTCGTTTGTTACTGATGGGACCCCATGTTAATTAATAATACTCCTCAAATAACCAGCCTAGTGCGCGTCTGACTCACACACGAATATTAATAAGATGAGCAAAAATCACGTTTGTTGTATGGGAGCCCCAATAAATATGTTATTCTGTTATTTTGGTATTTGCTGTTATAGGGGCAACCGAAATACATCATCTGTGGATTTTAACAATCTAATTATCACGGTTCATGACGATGATGATGATGATGGTTCTGGAGATCTAGCAAAGATACCAACCGCTATTGCTAACGCCAAACGCTAACTTCAAAATGTATTGAAATGACATTCGCTACGGAAAAGTTAGCAATTTCCGAAATGTCATTTCAGTACATTTTGGAGTTAGCGTGAGGTGTTAGCGTTAGTGGTTGGTATCTTTGCTAGACCCCCTGGTGACAGACGGACAGTCAGGCAGACCGACAGACAGACAGCGGGCGCCCGTCATAGTACCTAATAACGATGTATAGCTTTACATAATCGGTGGCATGGGAAGTCTCAATCGCGTGTTTTCATAGAAACTGTGAGGATGCTCTGTTTTGCGATAAAGGGACAGGCGCTGCCCTCTCCAGCAACTTTATAAGCTTTATAGCTCCGATTCACCGATTTAACTTATTTTTTTTAATTATAGCTTTCTATTTTACCTAATTTATGAGAATAATAATTACTTGTTCATTTTTAATAGCAGTCACCTAACCTATTATGGTTCACTTAAACTCATTTCTTACAACTACATACCTAGAATTTTTTCGTTACACTCAAAAGACGCATGCATGCGACCGAGAAGGACAAACCAAGTACACACTGCCCGAGCGGAAAAGAGATAGGGAGATAATGGCAGATTGTCATTGTACTAGCCAAAGACCACCACATATCAACACAATCGGTTTCACGACGAACAGCACTTTGTGATCATGTACTTTAATCCCGTTATCAAAGTTCAAAATACTATTTTTGCAGCTTCTACATCTTATTACGTGAGTGAATGTGCTGTTACAAACCATACTTATCCAAACAAATACAGGGCCTTTATTCTCTATCGATTTCTTACTTCAAAACCACGCGAATTCCTTGTCTTACATAAGAAATCTACAAAAGTCTATTCTCTATGATACGAAAACGAAACCGCGCGAAATGAATTTGGAATTGACACGATTTGAACTGTTAAAAATCATTTGTTTTACCGAGACGCGTTCCGAATGGTTATATCAAAAGATATAACCATTTATGGTAATATATTTTATTCAAAATAAAGATAACTTTAATGTAAAGTGAAGGTATATCTAGCGCTGTGACACGATTTGAACAAGACACGATAACGACGTGGTTTCGTATCGTGTGGAATCTGTGTTTCCATAGAGAATAACCGCCCAGCAAATATATCACAAATTTTGTTGCATTAATACTAGTCATATTGTGTTGATTTTGGTGTGGTATCTGGCTGTAAAACTTGTTTATTTTGTAGATTAGGAATGCTTCTTCCGATGATTTCAATGTTTCAATTTTTGTATTATTTAGCAATTTCACTCCAATGTTTGCAGGAACTGCGTAAATAAAATGACTGCTATTTTATTTATAACCTAAGGGGATCTATAAGTAGGTTCAATATTTAAATAAGACAGTTAATTTCATCATAATGATAACAGCAATTTATTTCACACACAATTTTATACATTTCTTGTTCCATTTTCAAAATGTCGCAATAAATCTTGTACTAAACTCCGTCTCCCGTAAGTTGTGCCGCGGCAATAAGTGGAACTAGTTTTGAAAGTAAGTATTTTCGTCCCTACATAATATCAGTACATATACAGTGTTTTATTTACTAAATAAAATTGATATTCACAAATTACTTTATATTGAAAATTGGGGAGTCTAGAGGTCAGCAACATTCCGTAGCGCGAAGGTGGCGACGCGACCGCGGGACATCTTTCGTGAGACGGAGTCTACATCCTATATTCATACAAGATAACTTTGAACTGACAAAAGCCACGAAACAAGAGTTGAAGTTGAAGTTGAACTTTGAACTGGGCCGTCACAGTCATGTTAGGTAGTTCAGCAGGCTTACCACAACTAATACAAAACTATCATGTTCCATGGCATTATTATTTCAAGGTTATAATTATATTGTTCGAATTCGTACCATGAACTTATAAAGTATTCCTGCGTGTGAACGAGACGTCTACTTTTTTCACAGACATTTAATAGTAAGCTAAGCAGACCTAACATTATCTTTACTACTACATAGACGAGTATATATAATATATCTGTGTTTTTCTCTCCTATTAAAAATGTATAACTGTATCTCTTTCCTTTTTGTTGTTGCAATACTTACGCACACATGGACAAATAGGAAAGCGTGCTAAAAAAGATCTTGTTATTTCTATGTTACCATGGCAACTTTGAAACGTCAATAATGGCGAAGTAAACAATCAGCGTGTGGTCTGTTTTTGTTACAATAATTTCGTGATATAATTATAACAAAGTGCTTACTGCAAAAAAATAAAATGGTAAAATGTAGTGCGCCTTTGTGCGGCAACCTTTCAAATAGGAAAATACCCAAATCATCATTTCACCGGTAAGTTTTTATGTGCATGAATTTCGTAACGTTTTTTTGTTAGTGTTTGATAAATAATGATCGTTCGGCATGTTAAAAGTTGTGAATAGTTGTTTTATAGCGCAAATTACGTAAATATGTAGGATTGGCTAGTATTGTGCAGATTCTTTTAATATACTTATCAATTATTTATTACCCCGATTACGTTTGACGTTCCATTTTGGAGGAACGTATTCAGGGCTATAACAGGGGTACCTATGCTTTGCGATGGATAATATATTCTCACTGCCGGGACATTGGCCTTTTCTCACACTGTGACTGTAGGTAGTAATGCCAATTCCATAAATAAACATGGTGATAAAATTATTTTTCAGTTTTCCAAAAGATGAAAGACTAATAAAATGCATGGTTGCATAACATGAATATAAAAAGTTGGCAGCCACAACCAACAAGCGTGTTATGTTCCAATCATTTCGAAGCTAACTTAGTGGACCGAAATGGCCTCCATGCAGTGATCACTCCTGGTGCGATTCCAACTAAATAATTTGATACATCATTTAAAGAGGTAAGTAAGTCTGTATGCCACAAAAAGAATAAATAGAGATAAAGATGTATATTATAAACATACATTAAATATATTTTATCATATTTTATTATATTTTATTATTTTCAGAATATAATATCTACACCATCATTAAAAAACCCCCTAAAAAGAAATGCTTGTGGTGATCCGGTTACAAGAGACATGCAAAATGTAGAGCCCAGTAGTTCAAGTGTAAGTATTCACAGATAATGTAAGTAGCTTTGCACATAATTATGAACTAGGTACAATTCATTGCGATAGAAAACTCTGAGCTTCCTCAACATAGGTATTAATGTACCTAACTGATATTATATTCAGCGAGGATACTAGGTTTTATTGTTACCTTGAAAATTTTATATATTCAGAAAGTGATTTTGAAAATTTTGATTTTCAGAATTCTGCTGCACCACCAGGACTAGAAGTAGTTAAATGTGTTCCTGGGAATCAGGTTTTAAGGAATGTGCAAAATTTACTGCCTACTACTTCAAGCGCTACTCTACATTGTGCAAGTATCTACACCTATTTACCATTATGGTACCATTAGGTGATTGTCAAATGAAACACAGCGCAAAACAAACCAACCTATCAGAAAGAAATTACTTAAAAAAAAATACTGGTTAGAAATAAATGAGTAGGTAGGCACAGAACGGGCGTATTATTTATTATACCCTGTCCTCATCTGTCGTCATTTTACCTCATGTAGGTACTGGCCACCAAGCTTGTGCGCAGTACATGCCCATTGCCCCTGTGTGCCTGAGTTTGACCTGGCTTATGTCACTGTGTGCGTGAGATTTGTATGTAGTAAAAAGTGGCACGCAATATTTCTCTTATGTTAGGTCTGCTTACTGTATGTCTGTGACTTTTTTATATGTCGTTATCACTGTCGCACGTCAGTGTCAGTATGATGTAAAGGTATGACATGACAGTTGAATTTAACGTGACGTCATCAAAACTGCTCTGGGTCTGCAACATTACAGTATTCTAAGGGCTTCGTTCTCTATATGCGATTAAAGTTATGATCACCTAGCCAGTGAGTTATACTGATCGGGACGTAAAGGCGGCGAGTAGTTCTTTTCAGTTTCATGAACGAAAATAGAGTTTCGATCAGCTACTCAGTGAGTAAAAATTTAGGATGATCTGTAGCGACGTCAATTGTTCATTATGTTCATTCAATAGTCACTCCAACTGCTGTCAGTGACGTCATTTTAGGTTCGTTTTTTATTTTTTTTTGACATTTCTACGTGCCAGCTATATGCTGCGGTGCGGTAGGTGCCCTTCAAAGAGTATTTTACCTACTTAAAAACAGTAAGTAAGGAGTTAACTTTACAAAAAGGGGTATCAACTAAATAAATTAATGTAATGAGGAATGTAATACGAATTTAGATTACATTGTTTAGTTCAACGGGAAATGTAATAAGTAATACCTATGTAACTGAAATATGGTTTTATCTTGACGCAATAATAATAATTAAAACAACACTAAACAAAAATATCATAATATTATATAAGTATTTAACATATTATAATTGAACATCAACTTTTTTAGTAGTCATCATCATCATAATCATCAGCCTGAAGACGTCCACTGCTGAACATAGGCCTCCTCCAAAGAGCACCACTTTGAGTGGTTGCTAGCCTCCAGTATCCATCGTCTTCCCACGGTTATGAGCGGACTGTTTTAGTAATTAAATACAATGATTTCTATATTCATAAGTATCTGATCTCGAAATAGAAACAGGAATAGTCGATGTTTTTATAGCAGTAGCGTAATCAACAGGGTTGTTAGTTTACAGTTCCGTAGATCTCAGTACTTGTGGCATACAAACTATAATAATAAATTACAAACACATGGAAGCTTGCAACAAGTTTTGCTATAGCCGTCGGTTAACCGTACTAATCGGCAGCTGATGTGTCCTGTAAGTAGCAGCCTGGTTTACGGGTCGGCTAGCGCTACTCGGACATTCTGAAATTCGTTGCTGCAGTTACAAGTGACATTACGTGGTGGCTAGTCAAATCGGAACATTACTCGGATATAGAGAACGAAGGCCTTACTTTTATGTCATTTGTCAATGTATGATTGAAGTAATAATGCTATAAGAGGTTGTGGTTGCCCCTCTGATCAGATGACAGATCAATGGTAAGTACTGGAGTGCGAGCGGTTTTAGCATCTGTTATGACATGGCCTTGTATACTGAAACGAATGCTTCGATATCGACTTTCACATTCAAAATTCTTTTAACTTTAAAAATTTAACCTTATACGATAGTCCAGATCGTTTTAAATATATGGTTGAAGCAGTTCCAGTTTGATTTTCTAATCCGATTTGAGCAATTTTCTTATAACCCATTTAATAAAGTAATGCATGGAAACAGACAATTTGTTACAATATTGCTATCTCACTATGTCCACCACACAATAAGGGTGTAGAAGCAAGACAGCAAAAGAAAATATGTCTATGTGTTTACGGTGATAACGTTATTTGAGGCTCACCATTAAATTACAGAGGTAATTTAATTTCGCATAGGCTTACATTGTAAACCGCATATCAACCTAATCGACCTACATTTAAAATAGACAGGGTTCGAGTTGCATGGAAACTGCCCATCAAGGTAAAAGCTCTAACAACATAATTGCATTGCACCCCACTTGCATCAACTCGGTATTAATCGACCTGTAACCTACGAAATGCTGCGCGTCACCTATCCTTCGTACTTCTGCGCAACTATATAATAGGGATGTCCATGACATTTTCCCTGACGACGGCAACAGCGGCGCCGCCGTTACCAAGCGCTTTAATTTATTCCAAGAGGCTCTGAAACTACCCACGAAGCGTTCGAGAAGTACCACGCCGGCGCCCACTGATTCCGTTCGCGTTCATTCTAAGCTTATTTTTATAGGAACTTTATAACTTATATTATTAGCAATACTAAGATGCACCTTTTGAGTAAATAAGAACTAGAATTATTACAGATATTATATAAGTAGATATGGTGATGGAGGTGATTATTATAAACCCAAATCCGAAACTAATGAGAAATAGCGAAAAGCACTCAAAGGAGTGTCGGTCTCGATTATGATAAAAACTGGCCAAGTGCGTATCGGATTCGCGCACGATGGCTTCCTTATTATCTATACATATAATAAAACTGTAGAGATAAATAAATGCATGATATCGAAAAAAAAATGACACAGGTTGGCTTGAAATTTTTCGCTGATCACGTTAAGCTACTTTTTAGACATTTTGTCTGTTTGTTTGTTTGTTTGTTTGTTTGTTTGTTACGGCACAACTCCGAAAATACTGAACGGAATTTCATGCGATTTTCACTAATAAGCTTAGAAAACGTAGGTTATATTAAATTTTAAATATCGTAAATTATTTTTTTTGGTGAAAATGATTAAGATTTCATTATGAAACGAAACGGGATTTTAACAAGATGGCCGTTCAAGGCTTCAAGGTAAGTTTTTTTTTCTTATATTTTGACACCACACATAGTGTAGGTATTTAGCCAGTGTCAAAAGGTAAGTTTTATTTTGGCTACTAATCATAGATGAGAGAAAAATAATATTACCCTGCTACACTGCTACTGACGGTAATTTTATCTCAGGTTTATCCGGATGCACAGATTAAAGAAAAAAACTCTGTTACTATTATGGCGCGGCTTCATATACGCCCGAACCTTCGCTGTTGAGTTGGCGCGCAAAACATCTCTGTTGACTATCTTCGAAGTTTTTGTAGCGCCCCAACTCGGACACAGTCAATTTGTTTGCCTGCTGCGCGACCGACGTGGGCTAAACAAAATGGAGGAAGCAGTAGCGTTATATTGCATGTCGGCGAATAAATATGTTTTACAAACTGTAAGAGTATTATTTGCGATTACAAAAATAAATTTTAATAGTTTTAATTTATAATTCCTTATGAATACGAAGTAAAACCAATGTTTTTTTATTTGTCTGTTTATCTGTCCCTTTGAATACGGATCACGGTTGTTATAGTGGCAACAGAAATATATCATCTGTAAAAATTCAACTGTCTAACAATCACGATTCATGAGTACATCCTGGTGACTGATGGACACACAGACAGACAGACGGACAGCGGAGGTTTAGTAATAAGGATTTACCCTTTGAGTACGGAACCTCAATCATTTTTATTTCATTCTGAACAATACCCACTGCACTAAGCAATAAGGAAGTAATTCATTTATGCATGTCTTTATTTATAACATAAAAAACAAAAAACAGAAAATAACAATTGGCACTTTTCGGGCTACGGCGAAATACATCGCGCGATAACTTCGTCTGCGCTCGATGCAATGCAGATTAGAGAAAAACAATGTGTTCATTATGTAAGTACCTATACCCAAGGAGTCATATTATGTATTACATTAAGATTAGTTTTTCGTTAATTTGTGGTCCAAACTAAAAAAGAGGATAGGCATGAGAACCTTCTTGAATATGAGCACGACACAAAGAACAAGGAATTTTAAAAACTAAAAACTTCTTAGCCGTTTTATTATAAGTTTTAAGGCTTCATGCGATATCATATTTAGCCAATATTGAATCATAACTAAAATTATTATTCATGTTTTCGATTTATTGGGTTCTGGCGAGGGCACATTTGTTTATTGGCGATCTGGTATTATGTATTAATTTTCAAAAATCTACTACGCTTTACCATTCGAAATAAGTATTTAAAATTGTATTTATAGTACCTATAGCTTAATCTATAGTAGTAATATATTCAGTAAAGCTTTTGCTGCGCATTATAATTTTTATTTTGGCATTAGAAAACTTTGTATTTAGCCAATGATACGAAATATTTAATGAAAACTGTTTAAAATAAAGGACTTAGAAGGTTCTTAGACTTTTTATAATCATTCATAAGGCTTCACGCGATTATCATACTTAGCCAATATTGAAGCTTACTTAATTAACATTTTTATACAAGTTTTCGATTTATGGCGGGAGCAATGTTCTTTATTGGCGATCTGGTCAAATGTATTATTTAAATAAACTTACTACACGTTACCATTCTAAATATGTAGTTAAAATTATTTTTGCACTACTGCTACATTCTTGATAACCTTTTTATTTTGGCATTAAAGTAAGCCAGAGCGCGTGCTATTATTTGTATTTAGCCAATGATACGAAATATTTTATGAAATTTTTTTAAAAAGGTTGGGTACTTAGGTATAATAATATGTAGGTATTCATTATGGCAATTGTATCCTCGAATTAACAACAACCTGGCGCGTAACGTTCGTTTTTGACTGTTTTTGATTTGTTCTTCTTCTTCTTGCATGTTTAAATAAGATTCTAATAGTTAGAATATTTTAGATCTGTGGGCTTTTAAATAAACCACGGGGGCAAAAAAAGATTGATTACTCGGTTACTCCAAGAAGGTTATAGTTATAGTAGGTACTTAAGTAACTATCTACTTCCTACTTCCTTCTACTTCCTCACTTTCATCACTAGGTAGGTATGTTGAAAGTGCAGTGGGAATGAGACAGCGTGGAAAATAGTGGACATAATATAATTATAACTGTCGATTCTTTAAGGAGTGGTGGTTAGTATTTGTAATTCCTAATTAGTATTAAGAAATTTAATTATTTACGCATTGTACAGGTAAATGCATATCTTCGGCTGTAAAGTATTATGTATTTTAATAAACTTATTATTGAGACTGGCCAAGTGTAGGTACTCAATTCGTATGGAGCCAAACTTAAGAAGGTAAAAAAAATGTGGTAAATGGATTATGGAACAAAATGCGCGTGGATAATATGTAAAGCTGAGCAAAACAGCATCATCGTGTGTGATTCATTCATATTTTTCTAAACTGTACCTTAACTACTACCTAAACAAAATTTACTGAAACTTCTGTTAAAGACCTGAGTGAAGTGATGATGATTTCTTTTTATTGTAATATGAAGAGGTACTTATAAAATCGTAGTTTTTTGTTTGAAACTTATCTTACTGTTATAAATCTATATTAGACTGCGGCTATGCTTGCGTTATACCTATACCTAACTGCTACTTTGATAGCCCCGTTCGACGTAACGTGTCGAAATAATATGAAATGATAAAACAGTGTTAATAGATAATAATTACGTTCCGCGATTTTCAGCAGTAAACAAAGCCCTCTACAGAAAACCCCTTAAAACCGTCATGACGAAAATAGCGCTACTAAAATTAGATGCCACGTGCCTAAAGCAATCCTTCATGTTGTGGCTTGACGTGGCACAGAGCAACAGGTTCTCTAAGGTAGAGAGTAAGGCGGTTTCGCGCCCACCGGAGTAAACGTAGTAAAAGAAAGATACCACTGTATACACCATACGTATGCGTGAATGAAACGGGCATGTTTAACCCGGGATGGCATAAAAAGTAAGAAGTTCATGTCCCCCTTACTGGCACGAAGATATTTCATTGCCAGGATAAGGAGGTGAATGCATAATTTACTTCAGTTTCGACACCTCTAAACGTCCTGCGAAATAAGCTTTAAAATATTACGCTTTATACAAATAAAATTGCCAAAACGCAGATCGCGATTAATTTTGTAGTCTTTATGCTCCCTACTTAATCGAGTAATGTATGTAAGATGATACGTAAAATTGTGCTACATTGATCGCTACACATCAATTAAAATACATGCAAAAGTTCAAGCATTTAAACACACAGGGCCTAACTTGTTGTATTGTTGTTGTGTTGTAGCATTGAATGCTATCAAAGGCCTGTCTTGTGGCAATCCGCATCAGCAAGAAATCGACCAAACATTTTACGCATTGATTAATTAATAAATTAACGTTGTAAGTAATAGTAATATTACACAGATATAAATATTATTATGTTACTGTTTTATTATCTTTACAGGGTAGCTAGGGCATAATACCCAAAGAATCTGCAGATTTTATGAGAAAATTACCTCGATTCCATCGCTGGAGGAGTCTAGCAGTTCATTGAAGACAGTCAGAAACAGCTGGTTCATGAGCTGAGACCGCAACTCTGCCACCTCGGCCACGTTGCCCAGCAGGCCCATCATATTCCGCAAGAGTTCTTCTTTATTAGGGAAACTCTGAAATAATATACACATTCGAAATAAAAATAGTTGATATAATCGCGATACATAACGGAATCCTGATTCCTAATAGAGCTTAACATTTGAATGTTATACCGGACTATGCCCATAGAATGTTCAATTTTTTTAAAGGCTCGTCAAGTTGACCTTAAAGATAAATTAATTATAAATACCTTAAGACAACCGAGAAAGTACTCCATGCCACGGTTTTCCAAAAAGCGCTGGCAGTTCTCTGGGGTCTCGTCAGTCACGTTCCACATGGTAGACCAGGCTACCTCCAGCACGTCATCACAGATCCCTCGCTCCAGTCGGTCCGAAATCAAATTCAGCATTTTCTATAAAAAAAAAACAATATCTCCTTTACCGCTCACAATAAAACATAAATATTGTACTGTGGTTTGACGAACTCACGTAGACAGACTTTCACGCGGGCATTTACATTCTATATATATTGTGCCCGATAACAACGATTTCAGAAGGTGTTAATAAATAAATCACCAGCACAGCTAGTGTAAATAAATAGGGCGCATCCATGAAAATCACGAAGATCATGGTTATAAAGAAAATTATCGAGGCTTCATGTGGGTAAATTACAGAAAACTCTTCGTACAAGTAACGTATGTATGTGAATAATTCGCATTTTGGAACGGTTACATTTGCTGACTCCATAATGAAGGAGCAAAAACTGTTTTGTATCTGCAAGCGACATTGATATAAGCACGCAGTACGCACACGGTCGCAAAGGTACTAGATTACTAGTAATGTTCGCAGGTAACCGGGCGACTGTAGCTCTAGACGCGATCGATATTGCAGCCGAGCGCAATCCGGGGTTTGGCTGAGGGAAGAGAGATGCTGATGATTCAATTACCGGTACTTGCTACTCGTTCATCGCTTTAAGGCGGATAGTACAGGCAACAGTTTTATTGCTAAATGTGTTTTTTTTTTAAAGCTGGAACTATGTACGTGTTAAGTTTTAACTTAAATCTATACATAATACAGGATGGCCCACAATAACGTCCTTTTTTCAAATCACTTTTTCTCCGGAACGGAGATGAAAGAATGGCGTCAGCCTAACTAAGGTCTCATACTAGTAGTCCTGTAGTAGTAGCTTTGCAACTTATGAAATAGTTGAGCGATGTGGCCTGCCCATTATAAGGTTTTAATCTATACATACACTTTTTAAGGAAACTAAATAGGTTTTAAACAATTAAGCTAATAAATAATAAATAATAATAAATAAATAACGCCCAACGATCACATACATAGATCCTGGACCCTAACTAGGATTCCCTGTATCTAGGGACCCAGGAACTACGAGGACCATGGTCCCACAACACCCAGACACAGAACAAGTATTTGCGTTTTTTTTTTTCGGGCACAAATACTTGTCCTGTCGCGGGAATCGAACCCGCCACCTCCGGGTTATGAGCCGACCTGCTCAACCACCACACCACGGAGGCTGTCAAATGTTTGATTTCAAGCTATGTTTGATTTCGAAATAACGTATCCCTAGACTTTGTTGATGTGTGTATTTTGGCGATGATTCATTACCATTATCGCCGAGGCTCGCCAGCATGCATGTATTAATTATATGTAGTAACTAATTTTAAACTGTTTCATTATGAACGTCCACTGCTGAAAATTTGCCTCTTTCACAGAACGCCTCTTTGAGCGTCTGCTCGCCTCCTGCATCCATCTGCTCCCCGCGGCTATCACCAGATCGTCGCCACCTAGTGAGAGCACCTATGCTGCGTCTTCCGGTTCGTGGTCGCTACTCGGGAACCTTTCTTCCACATCGGTTGTCAGTTTTATGCGATATGGCCTGCCCATTATGACCATTTCAAAATGCCAATTCTGAAAACTATATCGGTGACTTTAGTTCTCCTGCGGATCTCCTCATATCGAATCTTGTCTCGCAAGGAAACTCAGAGCATTATTTAGGTATGTTTGTGATAGCCCTAGGCTATGAATATGCGCCCTCCTCCCTAGGTTTTCCTGTCTGTGCCTGCCCTGCCCACCAATAACCTTACTACATTTTTACTACCTTATAGTAATTAACGGCACAGTTAATATAAAAGTGCGCGCGGAGCGAGCGACAACATTTTGCATGTTTTTAAACTAATCTTAATGCAACGACTGAAACTACCACGAGCACTTCAGTAGCTCATAAAATTATGTAGGAATCCAATTATAACGAATGAACGAATGTTCAGATTTTGATAGTTGATATCAAAATCTAAACGAAGCGAGCGCCAAATTTTTTTACGATACTAGATAAAACACTTAATATATAAGTAAGTACATAAGTAATTATATCAACAATTTTTAAAACTAGATCGCCAAATGTTTTTAAAGTTACTGATACGAAAGAGCATGCAATAACAGCGCAGAAACTTCAGTAGTTTATAAAGACACGTAGAAATCAGATAATAACAATGAATGGCATAGTTAATAACAGAAAACATAAAAGCGCCAGCGTTGCGAGCGTCAAATTTTTACACGTAAGTAAATCTAGATAAAAGCATATTTCTGCTAAATTTTCATTCATCGATCTCTTTATCTTTTAAAAACATTGCCAATGGGCACACTCGCAAGAAAAGGCATCTTCTAAGTATATCCCATCCCGGTCATGCAACTCTTTATCCTTGGTTCTCAGGTAATTCCTTAAGAATTTTATTTTTAATTATTTACATGAGTACAAACGCGGAATATTTCCAACTATAATAACATAAAAAAATGTTTTTCATTAATTTTTTTTTATGGTAAAGTAAACTCCTCAGTTCTTGCGCCCTAGTCACCGGCCTAGTTAGCCTATGTGCCCGCGGGATAGGTGATTGGTACCCTAACTCACTCCTGAGTAATGGCCCTCCAAATAGGTCATGCCTCCTAAATCTGATTTAATCTTCCGGGACCGTTAAAGTTATTTTCTCTAGTAGCGATGGATTATTCCTACGACCTGCAAATATATTTAGAACATATTCCATTAGCGCAACGGTCCGCCTCACTTCCAGAGTGTTGTATCCTGCCATTCCCAGGATGAACTTTCTTGGATACAAGAACGAATAACCAACGAAATATCCATATACTATGCATTTGGTAGAGCCACCTTAAAAACTTTAACTGTACCTTCTCTACCACTTGTAAGTACTTCATATGGACACCAAACCAAAGAATTATTCTCCATCTTGCTCCTTACAAAAGCATTATACAATGGCTTTATCTCCACGATACTGTCAAGATGTCTAGATTGTCGAGGAATTAAACCAAGAGTTCGAAATGCCTGTTCGCATATTTTGTCAAGATGCCACCGAAACGATCGTCACTCATGGTCACTCTCAGATCTCGCACATTCGTAACTCTTGGAGTCGCCTCGTTGCTAAGATTGTATTGAAAAATGGTTCTTTGATTGTCCAAATAAGATGACTGAACACTTTTTCTCATTAAAGAAAAGCTTGTTTACCGCACTCCGACATCGTCTATTATCAATGTCTCTTTTCAGAATAATACTATCCAGCCCTTGCACGCTTATAAAAAGTTTCAAATCATCCGCAAACCAAAGACAACGAGCTGAACTGACAGCCGGAGGCAAGTCATTTATCATGATCAGAAACTCCAGCTAGAGTATGACTTAGACTGGACTTTGACTGGACTATGATTATGACTAAGACTTGACTTTACGTGAAATATTCTATAACGATGAAATACAATACTTGACACTGGCTAAATAGACTATGTGTGAAGCCATAATATATATTTAAAAATAAATAAAAAAAAGACCCAGATTACTACTCTGACTCACCCCAGAATACGTAAAATAGGGTTCTGAAACGTATCCATGACACAACACATATAATTGCCGCTGATATCTCAGGTACGAACAGAAGAAGCGTAGCAATGGGGGAGTATAACCAGCTCTACAAAATTTCTGGAATAATATTTTGCTTTGATCGAATGAATAACAGAAAAATATGACTGTTAAAAGTTGCTGAACATAATTGCCAAGACGGGCGGAAGTAAAAGAGACATTAATCCGGGGTGCTGTCTACTACAAATTTAATCTATTATTAGCATCAGATTCTGGTAGACCTATATACATCCACTCTTTTGCGTTAGACCGTTATTTTCGCCCGCAACGTCAATGTGTGACTAGAACGATCATTTTGACATCGCCCTGTTTGGGTAGAGGCGAAATTCGGTAGCGTATTTAGTATTTTTTTCGACACTGGAACGTGGGAGATGTCTGCCAAGAACGGTAACATTAATCATTTTCATTGCGAATAAATATATAATCTTGTTTAATCAAATAAACTAGTTCCTAGTTCTGCGTACTGTAGACCATGCGAGCACAAAGGGTTCTGGAACCACGCGCCATGACCGTTTTGAACTTAGTACGTCCCGAACTCAGACATCACAGCCTTATATCTCGACAACCTCTTGAAGCTCATATTTAAAATACTTGTTTAGAATTGCTTCTGCCAAATAATATCAAAATTGTATGGTAAATGACGCTGTTGCAAGCCTCCCTTTTGTAGGGAACTACCCCAGTACCCAACAAATCAAAAATCGCCGACGCCAAAAAAATTCCCTGACCTTGTAGAAGTTGTATACCAAGTTTCATCGTGATTCGTTGAAAAATACGACCTGTACGCGAGTACGTACATCCGGACAGATAAAAACAAATTTCGGCAAGTTGAAGTAGAGACCTTCGCTCGCACTTCGTTAAATTTTTTAAACTAATTTTCTGACGACAGTTTCTTCTCCACGGGTATAAAAACCAGTCAGACAAAGTACGTACACTGTCATTACACAGAAAATTATAAGTATTGACATCATACTAATATTTACACAATATAAGGCGGAGATCCGTAAATACTAATTAATTGTTAGATAAAGTAATAATAGAAGAGTGAATAAAATATAAACATTTCATAAAATTGTATAATTATTATTATGGTCATCATCATCATCATCATCATCATCATCATCATCATCATCATCATCATCAACAGACTGAAGGCGTCCACTGCTTAACATAGGTCTCCCCCATAGAGCCATCTGTATCCATCGGCTCCAGTGTGGTTGCGAGTGGCGACCACGAACTGGAAGACACAGCATAGGCCAGCACCCATTAGGTAGACCCAGTGGGTGGTGTTTTTTCGTGATACCTACAAACTTTAATCGCCAGCCAAAAGTATATAACGCGCCAATCACTTAGAAATAACGCGGCAGCCACTTAGAAATAACGCGCCAGCCACTTAGAATATTAGAATACATATCTACTCTGTCCAGCCAGCTAGTTCCGAAGTTACGTCTTGTCAGATATATATATATATTCTTATTTGCGGGGAAAAATACAAAAATGAGTAAGGGACAGACCGATGGATGAACAAACCCAATGGTAAACAGAAGGATGGATAAACACAGTAACTGAATGATGAACTAGACAATTCAGGTGTCTACTTATTCAATACTACATCAAGCAAAAGTACATAATATTAGTGAAAACGATTTCACAGTTTCTAATTTCTTGACATATAATATGTAGTGTCTTTGTTTCTTGATCATTTTCTTTGGTTCATCACCTTATTCGCCATGCAAAATATATATATTTATTATTATTTACTTTTTTTATACTGGCAATGCTTATTACGATATGTTAGCTGTTGTAATATGCTTAACATAAAACAAGTTTGGAACATTAATATAAGACGTTTTTACCTTTTTCTCATATACACTCAAATGTAACATTTGCAAATAGTTGCGACATAAAATTTGTAAAATTTATTGGTTAATCTATTTGAATTTACAGACATGAGCCAGCGTAATTTTTTTAAGTATGTAAATGCTTTTAATTGTTGTAGTTACAAGAACCTGCCTCTTTTCTTGAAATTACCTTGTTACAGTAATGCATATGACTAGAACTTACCCCAATAGCACCGCGGGTCCCAAGGAAACGCTTTTGCATTCCATCAACTTGGCAAGCCAATGAATTGAGGAGATATATAGCAATGCGCTGCACAAAGCCCTCTTGATTCACATCAGCTACACCGTGCAGTAAGATTGTGACAACCCTTTCGTACTCAAACAACTAAAACACGATTATAACATTTTATAAATTGCATTTTTGCAGCAACACATTTTGCATCAAGTTTTAGTCAATTTTACGTACCACATCATTAGGTATTTTAAACTGACACAGTGTTAGACAGCCATTCCTCATCATGGTATCATCACCAAGATGAGCTTCCATTCCATCCAAGAGAGCAGTGATGATTCGTTTCTTCAATTTTACACCAATACGGTCCTTTTCCTTCCCTTTCACTATGTAAAATAGTGTTGCACTAAAATAAATTCAGTTACATTAGCACTTTTAGATGAGCAAGGTTCTATTTATTAAAGTATTGGAATTTTAATTATTCAGTATTTTCTTTCATTGTTTTATAATTAGCCAGACAAGCATAATGTTAAAGCTATACCTTCCAGAGATCTGAATGTGCTTCTCCAACACATGCTTATCCATAGCATCAAGCACAACCCCAAGAGCACGGCCAACATAGGCATTGTTCTCATATCTGAACAGATAGTATAAATCATTCAGCACACGGGTCAACATGGCCGGTCTTTCCATATATTTTACAGCTGCGGTCAAAATCTGTTGTTCGTTTGCATCACCAGATATCTAAAAATAAAGTTTTGATAATTATTTTCATAATATCAGAATATTAAAAGAATTAACAAAACTAGGTACAATTCAGTAGATTTTTGATTAGTTTATCATTATTGTCCATCTAATGTAAGAATGTGTTTGACAGCTATAATTACATATTAAAAATCTAAACAAAAACCAAAAATTTGGATCATTTTTGCTAATAATTTTATTGTTTGGGTGGTAGTGGATTATGTACATTGGCAATGAACCATTTTAATGTTTTAATACAGTTTTTTGACTATTTTATTGTAGCTGTCAAACGCATTCTTACATTAGATGGAGTGTAAGTACTTATCATTACATATTAATTTTTCTTCTTAACCAATTATTTAAGGTTCTAATTGTTTGTTGTATGTCCATCAAGATCTTTGTTTTAGAAACAGGTATATTTTGCTAAAATTTATTTTAAAATGATGGTGATTTAAAGAGTTTTAAAATAGGATTACTTCTAAAACTCACTAAATAAATTAGGTAAACTAAATACAGGTACTTTTTGTAATAAAGGGGTTTTCAACAAGAACTTATTTTATATTCTTATTGTATTACAAGAGAAAAGTTTGGCAACATGATATCTGTCCACCACGCTGACAGTGTCGAATCTTTCATCAAAGTTATTAATCACTTTTAGACAAAATGACGGGTCTATTTCGTTAATCGCATCACATATTTTGAGTTTTAAGGCTGCAATTAATTCGACCGGCTCCGTATAGACTCTGTCCTTAATATAGTCCAACAAATAATAATTCAGTTGTTAAATAACATTAACTGGCAGACCACTTAACCTCTGAATATAGTGGAACTATGTGATCGGGAAATTTGGTTTGCAATAAATTGATTGATTCATTAGCTGTGTGACATGTGGCACCATCCTGTTGAAACCACATGTCATATCAGTGATGTCCATGTCATAAATAATAGGCCAAAATTGAGTTGTTAACATTTTGTGATCCTGTGAGTATCCATTGACAGATACATTTCCAGCCTCATTTAAATTATTTTTAATGCGATTTTTGAGCAAAATTGAATTCATTGTAACAATTGCCAAAGAATCTACTACAAATAAGTCAAAAAACTAAATCTCAAAACGGTTATAATGTTGTGTAGCCCCATTATATGTTAATAATAATTCAATTAAAATTAAAAGAAGTATGTAAATTAAAAACTCACAATTCTAGCTGGAATATCATGACGTTTGCATGCACCATGCTGTGTTCCATACAGGCCAAGGAACTCCAAAGGATTATTAACTCTGCTAACCAGTCCCGGTATGTCGCAGCGTACTTCTACATCCATACTGTCTGCAGAGTTTTCATCATTGAGTGTTGAGACAGCAGCAGCTCCAGTTCCCGCAAGATTTGTTCCAGATATATCCAGCGATTCCAAATGAAGAAGACTTGTAACTATCTTTGTCAAAACATTATTAGGATTGACAAACTTGCCATGCCTATCATTAGCTTGAGATATATCTAAATGCTGCAATGTTTGCAGGCTGGTTATCCAGTCAATGCAATCCTTGGCCCAGATTACATTGTGCAACACAAGAGATCTAAGATTTCTAGTTTCATTCAGAGCCCAAACAGAAACAGCTGAAGTGCTCTCAGAAAGGTCCAAATGAGTGAGCTGTACCAAAGGGCGAAGCAGTAATGTGGGAAAAATTACCAATCCCCTAGGGTGAATAGTGAGGCTCCGCAATTTAGGTGCATTGATGATATAGCCTCTCTGCCTGTACACACAGTCATCTTGAGACAGTAGGTAGGTGGTGGGGCCAAATTTCAATGAAGTAAGATTTTCACTGTTGGCATTGATGACATCCATGGATGCCTGGGACAAATACTCGCATTGAACCAGCTCAACCTCGGAGGGTTTGTGATCCAAAAAGAATTTAAGACTTTCGTCTGTGATGCGTGCGTTCCGCAATTTTACCGACTCCAGTCGAGTGCGGGATTTGTCGCGGAACAAGTTAGCAATGTTATCGTTGACACGATTCGCTTTCTGGTAGGAATTGAGGAGCCGCTCGCAAATCTCTTTTGGTAGAATAATATCATCTTTCAGCTTCCTCCAACGGGTTTGTGGATCCAATGTGGTGATTGTGTTGAGATTCGTTACAATGTAATCCATGCAGATATCATATAGGGTTTCTGGGGTATTACCATAGAGGGTAAAAACATCGGGCACATCAATCATCCTGGCCTCGTCAATAGGTACGCACTCCATCTTAGTTAGTACAAGATGTTCAGAGACGAATTTCGATTTGCTCACTTGACTTTAATCATCTTTACCAATATTTATCGTTCACAGTTGTTTTTGTCTTTCATTCACTATAAATTCAATTAATGGCTGTTAATTACGATAGCTAGATGTAAATGATTCCACACCAAACCGACAATATTTTCTCACAATAGATTAGCGAAATCAGAAGTAAAATGAATTCTTGAATTGAAATGTCATTCAATTCTTATCTGACAGCTGAACGGGGGAGAGGCTGGAATACACGACCGAAGTATTCAACAGCCACAGTCAGTCAATAGCAGCCATAGAGCATCGACATAGAATGAGAATGGAATGGACTGAGGACATTCACAAAATGCGTGTCCATTTTCTGTTGGTGCGAGTATCTAAATATTAGCGGTGGGCGATTATGAGATATACTAATGAAATCATTCGATTATGAAGATGTCTCGAGATATCTCGATTATAAGAGATCATTAGTTACTAATCTCTGTATTACTAATCTAGTAATAGCGGTCGCGCGGTCTACTAACGTTGGACGATTATGAGATATACTAACAGGTTAGTATTACTAATCTCTGTATTTACTAATTTAGGAATCGTGATCACGCGGCCGTTTGAGATATACTAACAGGTTAGTAATACTAATCTATGTATTATTAATTTAGCAATCGTGATCGCGAGTCGTCGTCGAACAGAGCAAGTCATCATCATTATGTTATATTATGTCCTATCATGCTATGCCATGCCATGCCATGTCATATGTCATCATGTCATGGTATGTCATGTCATATCATGTCATGTCATGTCATGTGATGTTATATGTCATGTGATGTCATATGTCATGGTATGTCATGTCATGTCATGGTATGTCATGTCATGTCATGTCATGTCATGTGATGTCATATATCATGGTATGTCATGTCATATGTCATGGTATGTGCTGTCATGTTATGTCATGTCATGGTATGTCATGACATGTGATGTCATGTCATGTTGTCTGTCATGTCATATATAATGTTGTTTGTCATGTCATATCATGACATGACATATGACATGACAAAAAATTGTGGAGTGGGATATCGTTTCGGCCAAATTCTCAGTAGTTGGCGCTACTTGCAAAGAAGACGAGCCAAAAGTCATCTCTCGGCTTTTCCATCCTTTCATTCAGAATTAGTATTTGAGAATTAGTAGTACAAAATAGTAACATCATTCGATTATGAAAATAAAGTAGTTACTAATCTCATAATCGATGATCAAGATTAGTAATAAAGGATCATTCGATTATACAAATCATTCATAATCGCCCACCGCTACTAAATATGCATTAGTATGCGTGAATAGGGAAGTGACCCCTATTACACAATGTATCGATATATAATAAACCTAACCAAACCAAGCTGCAATATTTCGATACTTTTTACTTTTAATACAATAAAGAAAATTAGATATTAGTAGAACCAAAAGACGCAGCGTAGGCCGGGCGGCCCCCACTACATTGAAATGCGAGCATAAAAAGTGAAAATATAGTTATTATATTGTTATTAGGGCTAAATGTTGTATCAATACTGAAACTGTGTCCTAATGTGCTATGTTTTGTGCATCAAGAGTAACCCGAGGAGTCGAAGGAAATACAGATTCATCATTTTATACGTTAGCACTGCTGACGCGCGTCTGCCGCTCAACTGCTGTCAAAATTGTATGAAAATTGACAGCAGTTGAGCGACAGACGCTCGTCAGCAGCGCTGCTAGCTCGTTCATAATAGGGGGGCAGGTCTTCTTTGTCCTGAGTCCTGACCTAATCTAGGGTAGGGGTGGCATATACCTAAGAACAAGTAGGTCATAACTCATAGATATGGTATGACAAGCTATTACTTATTTATGAATAAAGTAGTAAATCCATAATATAATCTGTTATTTGACTGTAGGTTTCACTACATAGTTATGGTTAAAGAAAATTTATTTTCTCAAAAGAAATTTACATTTCACTGCATGAGAAATTACACTTAATTTACATACATAATATTATAAACAATGGGCAATCGAAGCTTGATTAATAGGTTTAAAAACAGGAGCAAATTACAATATTAGGATAGTAGAAAGGAGTTTTAGTGATGGGTGTATTTATTATACCTAGATTTCATCCCATTTTTAGCTCCTCTTGTGGAAGTGGGTAGGTAGAAAAATAAATATTTTTCCGGATACGACGGTAAGAAACGCGCTTACCTAATACCAAGTACAGGGTCGGACTTAGATTTTTGAAATAACAAAAGTTTTTAGTTTTGATTTAAACATGTTGAAATTTTTTATCGTTTTAATATCGTGTGGGAGCTTATTAAAAAGTTGTGCTCTTTCAAAACATATGTTTTTCTTGCCGTTAGTACGGGGTTTAGGTATAAAAATGTCATCGGAATTACGGAGATTTCTCTTTTTTTTTATTTCTATTTGTAGTAAAAGTTATTTGAGTATTTAGATAGATAGATAGATAGATAAACTCTTTATTGAAACACACAAATTATAAATAATTATAAATTTATTTTTTTATCTAAGATTTTTTTTATTAATATGCTTAGTAATATGTTTGGTATAGGTTCATTAATTTCGTATCTCTGTATAATTTGACAGTGGATGTTCTATAGTCGTAGTTAAGTAGCAATTTCAAAATTTTGTTTTGACTTTAAGAGTAGTTTTATATGCACTACCTCATACTTCGGCAAGGTAGTCTAGATGTGGTTTTACCAGGGAAAAATAAACAGCATAACGAACCCGCATAGTTAGATAGTTACACCGAAATTTAAAGCTTTAATTCTTATAATATTGGTATGCATTATTTTCGGTTCACTGTCGAAACTGATAAAATCGATGAGGTATCTTAATTATTGTTTTGTAACATAATATATATAAAAATGTTACTTGCATACGTTATTTCATATAATGTGTTTCAATATACTTTTACTAGGATGGGTCATCATCATCATCATCGTTAACAGCCCGAAGACGTCCACTGCTAAACATAGGCCTCCCCCATAAAGCGCCACCTTGAGCGGCCACTCGCCTCCTGCATCCATCAGCTCCCCGTAGTTTTCACCAGACCGTCAGTCCACCGAGTGGAGGCTGGCCTACGCTGCGTCTTCTGGTTCTACGAATATCTAATTTTCTTTATTGCATTAAGAGTAAAAAGTAACGAAATTCTGCAGCACTGTTTGGTTAGGTTTATTATATATCGATACATTGTGTAATAGGGGTCACTTCCCTACTCACGTATCTAATGCATATTTAAATATTCACACCAACAGAAAATGGACACGCATTTTGTGAAAGACCGCCGTCTTTTCTGATTCTATGTCGGTGACATACTCTGTGATCCACTACACTGCAGGGGGTCTAGCAAAGATACCAATCACCACAGAGCAAAAAAAAAACGCTTCCGAAGCGTCATTTGTTTCATAGCTCTGTGCCAATCACTAACGCTAACGCCTCACGCTAACTCCAAAAATGTATTGAAATGACATTCGCTGCGGAAAAGTTAGCGATTTCCTAAATGTCATTTCAGTACATTTTGGAGTTAGTGTTTGGCGTTAGCGTTAGTGGTTGGTATCTCTGCTAGACCCCCAGGGCGAGTTCGATAAAATCACTTGACGCTACGCTCACGTTATCCTTTGGTGGAGCTAAACTAACGTTAACCGAAAAGTTTTTTTTTTTTTTTTTTTTCTTCTTTCCTCAGTCGAGGATGGATGGCGTCGCACGTCTTGTGCATTTGCCAACGTCATGTTCAATCTTCAAGTTTATAATGACTTGCAGTATCTTGCGCTTGCGAATTCTTGTGGATTCGTAGAGTGTGCTTTTATTTTGGTAGGTGGTAATTTTAAAAACAAAAGTGGGGAAACGTATATTTCGCGAGTATTTAGCGAACCGGTTTCATCTAATTAAATCATAGGATTAGGCAGAGCTCAATGTATAAAAAAATATTTAGAAAATTATATTATAAGAATGATTATTTACAAAATTGTTTATAGAAATAAGTAGGAATATGTACATATTTACAATTTAATATTATTACAATAAATAAAATCAGATAATATATTATAAATGTTAGGATTGTTAGTATGAAGGATAGAGTTTATGTTGGTAGGAAGAGGCACACGGAGGGATATTAAACAATGGTAAAAGGAAGCACGGTCATATTTAGGACAAGCGAAAAATATATGGTCCAGGTCCCCAAAGTCATGCCCACATTCACATTGCGGGTTATCAATGATATGAAACCTTGCAAGGTGAGCTGGACACGTGGTATGCCCTAAGCGCATTCTTATCAAAACTGTCGTAGCAATTTTACCAAGTCTCATATAAGAAAACCAAGGTTTTAAGGGGATCTGCGGCTGAATATTGTAGTAGTGTTTTCCTTTTACTAGGCTACTTTCTCCCCAGACTCTATTCCAGGAGTCGTGGAGATACTGCCTGGGAAGAGCAATCAAGTCATGAGCATAATTTTTAAAGGGGTAATGGTCTCCACACACCACAGCCTCATTAGCAAGTCTATCAGCTTTTTCATTGCCCTTGATGCCACAATGGCTTGGTACCCAAATAAAAGTGACTGAAATCCCTTTCAAAGAACATGCACGTAATTTACTTCTGGCTTCTGCTATCAGGGTAAAATACGGTTTTGATCTGAATGGATACTTTAATAGAGCTTGCAAGGCACTCATAGAATCACATATTATTAAGTTGTTACTAAGCTTAAAGAGTAAAATATATTCCAGAGCCTTAACAATGCCAAGGCATTCGGCAGTAAATACTGTCGTCTCAGGAGGACATTTTATCTTCTGAACTATATTGTACTGTGGATGGTATACTCCTACACCTACACAATCAGTTGGCGAATGTTTAGATGCATCTGTATATAAATGATTATACCCAGGCCACTTTTCTGCCACTATGGAATTAAAATGAGAGTTGGCATTACGTCTTTCAACGTCCAAGTTAAGAATAACGGTTGGTATTTGTATTAAAGCTTCATATTCACAATTAAACAAGTCTATATTCGGGGATCTGTGTGTTGGAGAATTCAAAGCTTTATTTTTCATGTAACTTTTTAATAAGCATGGGAAAGTTTTATGACTCCAATAAGACGATGATTCGACAAGGTTTGCAAGCTCATTGAGTTTTGAAATTAAAAGGCTATTCGAAAACTGTAAAACGCGGAAAAATAAGCGGTCCGATAGAAACTGTCTCCTTATGCAAAGAGGTGGTTCATTACATTCTACTTGTAGTGCATTAATGGGACTAGACCTCATGGCTCCAGCGATTATCCTGAGAGCTTTTGATTGGATAGCATCCAATTTTCTCAGAGCGGTCACACTACAAGGCTCCAGTAAGAAAGTCCCATAGTCGAGAACACTTCGTATTAGACCGTTGTAGAAAAGCTTCAGAGAAAAAGGATGTGCACCCCACCAAACGCCAGCTAGACATCTCATCATATTAAGTAGTTTTTCACACTTTTCCACCAAATATTCACAATGTGGAACGCCTGTAAGTCTTGAATCTAAAACAATTCCCAAAAATTTTACCCGATTTTTTGTTGGGATAGTATTGTTATTAAAGCATATCGCTATAGGAGGAGGAACACGTTGTCGAGTAAAGAGAACCAGTGAACTTTTGAGCGCCGAGACGTTCAAACCATTTTTGTTCATCCAGCTTTTTAAGTAATTTAATGAGTTGGAAAGTCTATCACAAATTTTATCAACACATTGACCCTTAGAATAAAGAACCAGGTCATCAGCATATTGTAAGATATAAGATGATCCCTGAAGAGATGATTCCAAGTCGTGCGCATAAATATTAAATAATATTGGGCTGAGTACTGATCCCTGGGGAAGTCCATTCCACACGAGTCGACACTCATCTCGTGCTTGATCTAGTTTTATTGATCTTCCCGAAAGAAGATTAAAGATGAAACCAGAGAGAACTTCTGGGACTTCAAGCTGGTGAAGTTTTGATTTCAGGACATGGAGAAAACATTATCGTACGCTGATTCTAAATCTAAAAATATGGCAATGAGAGATTCGTTGCAAGAAAATGCGATCCGAATGTCTGTTACTAGTGTACCCACACTATCCAATGTACTCCGACCCTTTCTAAAACCGAACTGAGTCTCAGATAATATACCACGGTTTTCAATGAGCCATTCCAAACGATTTTTTACTAAATTTTCCGCCACTTTTACTATCACAGACGATAGAGCTATGGGGCGATATGATGCAGCATCATCCGAAGCTTTACCAGGCTTAAGGATCGGGAGAATTATTTGCGATTTCCAAGAAGGAGGAAGGTTTCCTGAAATCATTACATTGTTAATTATATTTAAGTAATATAACAGGGATGTTTCACTGAGGTTGGATAAAAATGAATAAGGAATACCATCTTCACCTGGAGCGGAGTCTTTCACAGCAGATAAAACACCTCGTAATTCTTGCAAAGTGAATATAGAATTAAGATTGGAGTCATTTTGACTGTATGTAGTAGGAGCTAATATCATAAAATTACTTTCTTCTGGAACTGTAGAAGGAGCTAATCGATTTAAAAAGCTATTGTTTAAATTTGGAGGTAAGGATGAAAAGGGAACGTCACTAACACCGTTTTTAAATCTCCTGATATTACGCCACACAATGGATGGGTTAATAGCAGGGGAAATAGAAAGGCAGTAATTTCGCCAGCCTTCAAACTTTTTTTCCTTAAGTAATTTACGTGTCTCTCTATCAATATCAGACAATATTTCAAAATTCTCATTTGACATGTCGTCGTTGTACTGGTGCTCAGCATCTTTTCTTTTATTTACAGCTTCAGTACATTCTCGGTCCCACCAAGGCGGAGAAGGGATTAGGCCAGTTATTACATTTTTGAGAGGAAATGTTTCGTTCGCTGCTTGCGTTAGTATTTTGGTAAAGGTGTCAGAACAATCTGTGACCTCATGGTCTGAAATATTCCTTAAATTCAGAACTTTTTGTTCAACAGATAGCTTGAATTTATCCCATAATTTGTCATTGCTAAGATTATATTTAAGTCGTGGCTGGCGAGGAGGAGTACGAGTACTCTTATGCGGAAAAGAAATAATAATAGGGAAATGGTCACTCCCAAACGTGGAGGATAAAGTGTGCCATGTAAGAGATGAAGCTAAGTTAGGAGTACACATTGATAGATCAATAGCACTAATATTTTCAGAGGGAGCCGTGCGTCGAGTAGGGGATCCAGAATTCATCACACAAAGGTTATGAGTATCAAGTAAATCTAATAAGAGTTCCCCACAATAAGTGGAGACAGAAGATCCCCACGAAATGTGGTGACAATTAAAATCTCCAAGGATTAAGAAAGGTTTAGGAAGAAGAGATAACATAATACCAAGATTTTGAAAGACCGCGGAAGAAGGAGAAGGAATATAAATAGAAACAACACAAATGTTATTAATTTGTGCTGCTACCACGGAAAACTCATTAAATATTGGGAGAGAAAAAGGAGAAAAAGGAATGCTGTTTCTAATAAGTAAGGCAGCACCGCCATACCCATCAGATCTATCATCCCTTATGCAAGAAAATCCGTGGATTTTAAAAATGGAGCCTGGTTTTAGCCAGGTCTCCGAAAGTGCTAATAAACAAGTATCGTACTTGTTTATTAAGTGAATTATTTCACTTTTCTTAGGAACTGCGCTTCTGCAGTTCCACTGTATTGCTTTCTGAAGAAAGACCGCCATTTTTAATGGCTTTATTAGATTTAAACATGTCAATTATAGGGGCAACGTTGGACGGTAAGGAAATATTCGACTGGGTAAGGGTCTCAATAAGAATTTGTATGATGTCTGAGGTAGACATCAATAATGGGTTATTAGGTCGCGTGCGAAAAGCGCAACCATCTTGAGGTGTAGGTATGCTATATTCATTAACTATCTTTTCATGAGCTGCTCGGTCGTAACCTTTTACTGGTTTGGAGCCTGGACGGCGGTTTGTATAGACAGTTTTTTTATATGAAGTATACGATGGTCGTTCTGCAAAAGAATTCTGAGAGTTATGAATGCCATGATGTGTCGAAGTGACATTACTCGCGGAGTTAACAACATCCGCATAAGACTTTGATACAGGCGGGAACAACTTGGATGCTTCCCCATATGAGATACTATTCTCTGCCATAGATACCTTAATCTGTTTTTGTCGAGTGAATTCAGGACATGACTTACTTATCGCAAAGTGTGCTCCTAAGCACAAACAGCATGACATATTTTCCTCTTCAACATTACAGCTGTCACCGGTATGTTCACTGCCACACTTGTAACACTGAGGTTTTGAACGGCATTGTAGTTTCGTATGCCCATAACGGCAGCAGTTGAAACATTGAATAGTGGGGTACGTATATAACTCAACCGGTAAGGAGTTGTAACACATGAAAATTCTTTTAGGAAGAACCTGGCCATCAAATGTTATTACAATGCTCTGTGTTGGTTTCCACACAGGCGAGCCTTCTACTATAGTTTTAAAGTTTATTCTTCGTACCTTTAGAATCTTTCCACACCCACTAGGAACTGACACATTTTCGACTACCTCTTCAGGTGACCATTCCGATGGTACACCACGGACTAGACCCATGCGCGTTACGTTAAATGATGGAATAAATGCTTTGAGGTGATTGGGAGCCAGACTATTACTACTAATGAATAAATTGGCATTATTAAAGTCTGAGAACGCAAGTGATATTCTATTTCTGCCTATTTTTTAACAGATCCATCGATAATACCTTGGAATGAATTTCTTTTCAAGAACTTACCGAATGTGACTGGATGTAGGGTAGCACCATCATCCGGTGACTTGATTTCACGTTGCACATGAACAATAAACGGAGCAGCGTCAGTTTGTTCATACTTGGTTCTAGCTATGGGGGTGTAACTTTGAGGACCGGGACCACTATTATTAGCAGGTGAAGAAATAATTGTAGGTTTATCAATCGGTTCAGTGTTGACAGTAGCAGTTACAGTAGTGATATCACTTACTTCAGTATCTACGCAGATACAGCCTGACTTACCGTCTACCGCTTTAGCATGCTTCCTTTTTTTCATGTTGCAGTTTTTGCAAATTTTGTGCAAGCGGCTTCTTTTACGACTAGCGCGCTGGGAATTAGATCCATCCGTGTCCATACCGGACTCGCTATAGATAGTATTATTTGTGGAAACCACCACAAAGTTAGTAGCCGGGGGGACCATGCCCCCCGGAGCCGCCAAGTCGGGCGGCTCGTTCATTAAAAAACTTCAAAAACTTACCGGTCCGGGTTAGTTAATCAATTATAAATAAAATATATACACTAACTACAAGTATTATTTACACTAAGACACTCTGCTGATCCTTAGATCTTTAGAAACAAAAAAATAATTTCCAATGAAAAAATTACGACCGCCTATTTCGACGTTTCCCGCGCTTTCTCAACCGAAAAGTTGGAATTACGGATGAGCCAAGATTGAGAAAAAGTACACGTCAACCGCGACATAGACAAAAGCAACTATGATTGGTTCATATTACTCCAAGAATCCATACTATAGGTTGCAGAGATCTTTGACATGCGCCGCTACACCTTCTTATCTAATTTACGTCTGCCGCTCATCTTGATTTCAAGATGGCGCGGGTGGATCGGCGTTTTGCCGCTGTCGTTATCCGGAAGTGACGTATTATATCTAAATTGGAATCACTTGGAATTGGTCATGGTTTTTCTGTCAAAACGACGCCCAAAAGACGCTATACAAAAGTTCCTCCATAGCAGCTTCATTGTATATTTACTACTAGATAAATTTTAAAATCTTCAATATAAAGCATCCATGGTACGACATCAAACATCTAATTAGTACTACTATAAACATAAATCATAATTTGAAACAACTAAATGGAAATTACTTTGTTTCGATTTTCCAAGCCATTATGTTTTAAATAATTTAAACGGTTCTAATTTTTTGTAATTGAATTATTTGTAATTTTCAAAGTTTTTGAGCTATAATTTTTATTATTTTTTGGTCTGTGGTAGGCCTAGATAGTCTGTCGACTTTTTTCATGTTCTTCATCAGTGATTGCCAGTTCAAATAATACAATATTTGAAATATAAATGCATTATTGTTTAAACCGTTCTGCAAAAATTACGGGGTTGAACATCGTGTAATGCTATTTTCATAATGATGGTAACAAAATACACGAGTTTTATGACTATTTGCGAGTGATTTATATTCTATAATATATTTATTTTTAATTCTGGCGATATACAGGGTTACAGGAAAAATTGTGCTAGATCCGTTAAGAGCGTGGAGTACCCATGATTTCTGACTTATTTCACTATGAAACACCCTAGGCTAAACTAATAATATTTTTGTAGATATCCCTTAGAAAACAATACAGTTTCTAATATTTTTTTTATATCTTAACTTTCACTTGTCTACTACGGTCTATTCAATTAACTTATGTACTATTTTAATGATTGACATCCTAAAGCATCTTATTACACATGTAAAAATGCAATAATAATAATAATAAGAAGACACAAAATATTTCAATGAAAAAATTAAAAATTGAATATCTCGAAAAGGGTAAAGTTTAGCCTAGGGTGTTTCATAGTGAAATTAGTCAGAAGTGATGGGTACTCCACGCTCTTAACGGATCTAGCACGATTTTTCCTGTAACCCTGTATATACTGCAGTCTTCCTTTTGTCTATGCTGCGTCTGACGCCGAACTTTACTACGTCAAAAGAAGGATCGCGATTGCAAATCCTCGCTGAGTCGTCACTGAGTGGGAGGATAACCCCGCCGAAATCACGTCGAAATTGTTTTCACCACAGAGTAGTGAAATATTAATGTGGTTTTTCACCTACAAAGATAGAGTTTTGCCAATGTCAGATAATTCAGGAAGAAAAATTATATAACTCCGTGCAAATTCTAAAAAATTATTCTCAATACTATACTTTCATCGGTTATTATTTATAGTTAGACATAGCCCCGCTTCGATTTGACTCCATCCCATATAAATTAAGCAAAGCGTGTGACGTTTGTTTATATTGTATTTGTTTTTCTCTCTAATCTATCTAATAGTTGTCTATGGCCTTAAATGTTTTAGGCTGACATTCAGAGACAAAGCATTGAGTTTACTCCGATCGATCTCACGTGAGTTCAAACTCCGGACTCGGCGAGTATACTCCGCGTTGTTAAACTCACAGTAGAGTCCAACGTAAACACCCGCCCTCACTCCGCCGAGTAAACTCCGGCCATAGACAAGTGTAGTTTGACATTAGTGAGTTACGTACGTTACGTAAGTTACGTTTTCTTTATTATTTGGCAGTATTATGCTAAAAAGGGAGAAAAAATAGTAAATATTGTATGAGTAACTGAAACAGGAGATCAAACTTACTGGTGATCATAGATTAGAGAAAAAACTGGTAATATATACTTTTTTTGTTATATTTTGGCTCCACGCATAGTGTATTTAGCCAGTGTCAAGTCAAGTATTACATCAAAGAGGATATAATCACTTCGTTTTGTATTATATTTTCATCATGTTATAAAATATTTCACGCAAAGTCATGTCCCAGCCATAGTCAGTCTAAGTCAGGTAGTCATAGTCCATTCTAAGTCATGCTCCAGTAAAGTGGTGGCAACTTTACTAGAAGCTTCTATGGAATTTTGGAAGCAACATGAAGAATCACGTTTCACCACTGTAGTGTTTGTTGAGTGTCGCTCCGACACCGGCTCAGAGACACGGACACGTCCACCCCGGTCGACGGCTCCATTGAGACTGAGCAGTGACGCTCGCGCGCTTGAGACGAGTCCCGCTTAGGTCTCTTCAGTACCCAAGCAATACACTCAGTATAATGTAGTCTATCATTGGTCCCATACACTACAACCACATTATATCACTTGCCCTCACTCATGCTCGTAGTTCAGCACTTAATGAGTAAAACGACACCAATTTTAAACATTAACACTGAAAAAAGCACAAGTTTTGAAAAATAATACAATGGAACGACGTCACGACGTGAGCTTTTCCGCGTTCCCGCCAAAACTCCATATATACTCTTTGAAGGAGACTTTAAAAAGCGCGCCATTTCTCTTAATTTATTTTTTCAATTATTATGATTATTATGAATGTTGTTGTTTACCTAAATAATAAAAAAAACGAGTGAAATTAAAACTTACAATGGAAATGGAAATAGCAATGGAAAATAAATCGTTTCTATAGTGTTCACAGTATTTGTTCACAAAATCTGAGGGAGCTAATAGCTTCATACATACAAATTCTAGAAACTGAATAAAAATAAATGCTTCATTTTAATAATAGAAGTTAAGAACTATGGAGCCGAATTGCAAAGCATTGATGATTTCTTCATAATGTGCATGGTGATTCCTAAAAGGTACCATATGAATTGATTTTTATTTAATAAACCTAGACCTACCATTAATTTAAGATTAAGTCTATATTATAGGTTAGATACCTACTCACAAAGATCTTTTAAAGGCATGGAATAATGTGAATGTGAAGACACAAGCCGGGGAAGCAAAATCTATAATATGTACAACAAAGAAAAGAAACCACACAGGATCTGCCAGTAAATTACTATTAGATTTTTTTATATTTAATTCTAATTTTAATGTCGTAATTTATTCATTTTATTCAATAAAAAATACATTTCTTCACAAAAACCACCTTAAAAATTGATTTTAAGCAGCATTGTTTTTAAAAACATGCGTGATAATAAAGATGGTGGTGTCTGAGCACCGCTCGAGTCACGAATCGTGAATCGTCTCATTCTCAGCTGAGCATATACTCGTACTCCATTATGCTAAACTCGACTGTGAATGCCAATTCGACTGAAGTTTGAGTCTAGACTCCAATTTTCACATAACGGAGTTTGAGTTCGAACTCGAACTCGTCTGTGAATGTCGGCCAAGTTCATCGTACGAATTCGAACAATGTTACTGTAACCTTGAAGCATTACTGTCACGAATCAGGATGGTTTTGTATTAGTTTGTGGTAGGGCTGCAGATATTCCCTTCAGAGGCCGTTACTTATTTAGGTAAGGTAGGTAGAGGTACTATGGTAGCCTGTAAAATTAAAATTAAACCATAATATAAGGTAGCTATGTAGGTACTAACTTGGACCCGTTAAGAAACTAAATCAAGATTACTTAAGTACTTAACGGAGGTCCTTAGAACTCAGTAGTACTGTAGGTATTATATTATCTGGGGTAGTACCTAGTGGTGGATGACATTGGCTAGTGCTAAATAATAATTAATCGTCTTAAAATTTTGCAAACGATCGTATTATGTGTAGACGCAACACCACAGAGCATTGATAAAATTACGCTTAGCGTCGCTGATCGTATTTTTTTTCCTGCGCAGTGGTAGGCGCCCTCCTCCGCTATGCTAGGAGTAGTGTTCTGTGGCGCTGTGGCGCCCTCCGACTAGGCAAAGGCACAGATTATTGAATATGTTACATGTACAATGAATGAATATGATGAATATAGAGCCCAGAATCTCACGGGCTCAGTTTTGAGTACCTTGGACTAATGCATATCTACAAGCGGATATGATGATGATGATAGCAAAATAAAAAACTTATTATTGTTTTAGTTTTTATTAGTAGGTGATAATCGACAATAATTGAATTATACTAATACAAGAACTAGGCTTATTAAATAATAATATTTGGTACATAAATTATATTAATTTAGTTTAGGCAGGCACGTAATACCTAAGATACTTTTTATAATGATGACCAAGGTATAATTACCTATTATACTGAGATGAGTCAAACATGTTTTGTTATTTTTTATCTTTGGTATTTTTTCCATTAAAGTAGGTATAATATTTGTACCTACACAACACTCAATAAGTATTTCTGATGGTCGTTCATCAACAATCAATTACATCAGATGAAACGTCCTTAATCAGTGGATTATAGTTACTTCACTTACATAATAAAATCTATGATGACCAACAATTACATAAGAAGGTAGGTACTTAAACAAAAAAATCGGGAGTAATTTTCGTAATCATAAATATAATAGTTTTCATTATCCTACTTACTTGGTCGAAAACTAAAGGAGCAAATTAACCACTGTAGGTACTGAAAATTGTAGTACTTACCCAGGGCCGTCTTAAGCATATTCGGCGCCGGGGTACGAGGCATGAAACATGCATGGCATGGGTGGGCATGGGTTTCAGCTGAAAATCAGCGTCTGGTACCGGTAGGCACTTGACATTTATGCTGAGCTGAACGCCCTTTCAGCTTCAACACTAAAATTATTTTTTAATAATTAATATGCACAGTATGATGTAAAACTTAATTAAGATCCTGGTTTGTACTTTTTGTTTTTTATTGTGTATTGTGTTACTTATTGTGAAGTTGAATAAACGCTATTCTATTCTATTCTAAACAATGACATACGCGAGCGAAGCGAGCGCAAAAATTTTGCAATTATTTGTAAACAAATCTTAATAAAAACCCTGAAATTTCCCTTATTTATACAATAAAAGTTCCCAATAACACTTTTTAAACTTTCGCGATCACTCATATTTTATAGGTTAATTAAGTTAAATTTCTGTGCGCTAAGAGACCCGATTTAACTTTAAAATAAAAGTTCCCAATGTTCATAACACCTGAAATTTACACGGGCGGTTATTCTTGGTTATGACCCCCCCTAGGACCGTGCGCCCGGGTACCTCTTGAACTCCCGGGTAAAGACGGCCCTGTACTTACCTACAATGTGGCTAAAGTGGCAATTTATACGAAATTAGCGAAACTTATGAAAATTCATATACACACAACTTTTTAGCGGCTGCATGTATCTAATCACATGATATTAAAATCAAGTCCTAATACTTCTGAGACCAAGAACTTTTCACACAGGAAGAGTGCATCTAGGTACTATATAATTTAATAATCCTATATAATATAATAATATATATCATATAAATCTTATAATATCCACTAATCGTTAGTCAGGTTACCCAGTGTAGGTAAGTACCCATATTCTGCTGGGGTGTGCCCAGATTAGACGTAGGTACTCGTAAACCTGTGATGTAGTCCGAACCTTAAACCCGTAGAAAATTATATTACTTATACTTATGCATTTTTGTATATTTCAAGCCGAGAAATAATCTATAAAGTACAATTGAAAAAATATTCCAATTGATATTACCGTACAACACGTCAACAAGATCTCGTAATGCTAATAGGTATCCTTATTTCACAATGCTAATATTATACATACGGCCGATTATACTGTACATCACATGTTTTCATGCATTCATAACACCAAACTGCTATCTATCTACTGGCTCTTGTACAGGCGGCTGTTGGCAGGTACTGATACCAGGGCTCATACATATAGGTAGTTCATATTCATGGACAAATTCTTACTTCGCAGCAATCAAAAATCTAATAAAAGTAGTCGCATTGATCGATGAAGGTAAATTTTTTATTGCATTAATAGAACAGTTCAGTCGTCCATATCAGTTTTTTAATGAGTGGCAAATAAGCAGTTGGCATACTGATGGTAAGTGCCAGCGCATAAGATCTACGAGAGAACTCTTGTAACAGTTTTATCTCCCCTCTACACCGCTGGGTTAGCAGGATTTTTTATTCTCTAATTTGTGGTTAGCAGTAAGCACGGAAAAAAATTGAAAATTATCTTTCCCCTGTTTTATGTCACTTTCTTCATACTTGCTTACACAGAGAATTGAAACAAATAACACTTCTGTAGTGCGGAAGCGTTTTTTTGCTCTGTACTTGCTTACCTACTTGTCAAATGGAATCACAGAGCAAAAAAAAACGCTTCCTCTCAGAAGCGTCATTTGTTTCATAGCTCTGTGAGCAGAATAAAGCAGAGGAACGATATTTATGCTTACCGTCCGTGCCAACCCGGCTGCTGCCCGGTAGACACATTGTCTTTCCGGACGGTAGACACAAACATTGTCTTTCCCCTTGTTTTACTCCACTTGAATTACTCCACTTGGCTAGTAGGTACCTATTCTAAGTATGAAGAAACTGACATTAAACGCGGAAGGCTAATTTCCTATACCCGTACTAGGGGAGCAGGTATACGTATAACTTCCTTGGGTAGCAGTTATGCGTAAAACGGAAAATCTCACTCTTCAAACAATATAACTTATTACTGAAATCAGCCTTTACATCAGTTGGTCGGTCTTTGTCAGTCGGTAATTTAACTTCACCCATAGTTGCGACTGCAATTATTCTACCTCTGAACAAATTTTAAATTAATACTTTCAAATACCCACAGTTTCAATATAAGCATTCAGCCGTATGTACGAAGAGTATATTTAATCAAACTACATGGCGCTTACTTATTTGGGCAACAGAAAATATAATAAATAAAATCAAGCTTATAGTGACTACGAACTAAGTGCATCAATGATAAATAAAAATCATAGGTGTTTTTAATAACTTACTGGGAGACGAGACAGTTTGCCGAAGTAAAGTATGTGTGATAATAATAAAACCAAATAAGTATACATAGGTAGGTATACGCCTGTACGTAAATTAGAATAAAAAGTAGGTAGGTAGCTTTCATTCATAAATGGAGACCGACAACTGTTATTAAATTGCCCTATACAAATTCAACAACATACATAAAAGCGGCAACTTTCCTCAAGTAAGTAAGTATATACCGCATATATTAGACAACGCCAATATCTATTATCTAAGTACCTATATTTATATGCAGGATATGTTTATATTAGGTACGTAGGTACAAGCAGTTCGAATTAAGGGTGGTGCCTGCTGACTCGATGTATGTTAATGAATCTAGGATTGAAATTGAAACCTAACAATAAAATGATGATCTCTAATTTCAAAAACACCATTTAAACTAATGATTTTACAACATTTATTTAAAACTGACCCACCTCGGCTTCGCACGAGTTAATTATTTTTACGCCTAATCCCAGTCTAAAAGAAGAGAGCTCTTTCTCTCTTAGGAAAATATGCTTATGCCTCCTCCCTTCTCACTTTCCCATAGTACAGGATAGGATTGGTTTTGGACCTAATACTAAAGGTTGGATGTCTGTAATTGCTGAACTACCTACATAACCGACTAGGTATACGAATTCCAGCTCTGTGCAACCGACGACCTTGAAATATTTATAGGACAATACTTGAAGTATTCTCTTTTCTAACAAATAAAGAACTAATGAAATCAGCCTAGCTACGTGTTAATTCACTTTCCAAATACGGATTTTAATTTTCATCCCCTCTGCCGCAGAACTATCTTGAATTTCGGGGTAGGTACAGAGGAGTTAGTATTAGAATGGCTAGATCGCAAAATGACTTCATCTCAGAATCCCTGTAAGTAGTATGAAGCCGAATTATGGCAAGTTTCATTTGAATCTATTCAGTAGTTTTGGCATGACGCTCAGCCAAGATACAGACAAAAAGACAGACAAAAAAACACCTTAATAAAAATCCCCAAAAGCCTAAAAGCCCTCCAAAAATATTTACAAAATGTCTTCAATGTACAGAATTGGACCTGTTACAGTTTTATTATTGGTTGATTGATCTATGTAAAGTCACAAAGAGGTTTTAATGTAAGTACACATAGAACATCAATCTAGTGAAAAACCAGAATAAAGCATCTTCTTAAAGTTCTTAATGTTTTGCATACCTACTCGGATATAAAACCATTATGGGTGCTAGGAAAGTTGAGCTTAGTTTTGTAACTTATTAAGCTATAAGCATAGACTTAGTAAGTATCTACAGGGCGAATTCTGTGGCTATTAGTAATTAGAGATGTCTGCGGTTTCACCCGCAACATACCCATTTCCTTGCAAGCACTCTTATCATTTTCCTGGATAAAAGTATCGTACATGTATGTATTGATCCTTTTATTTAATATCAGCAAACCGTATACGAATATTCATCAAAATCAGTCGTTTTGGCGTGAAGGCCACACAAACAAATAAACAAACGTACATACAAACAAGCAGATGACATAAGTAGGGACGGGGATTATCGACGCAAAATATTTTGTTTCAGTTCAGTTTATAAGCAATTTTTGCCAGAAGATAAAATAATTCTGGTATAATCAATATCATAATCTCAGCAAACTTATCACGTGAATCTACGTGAGTGTTGCAAAGTTAAATCTATAGGTAAATAAGTATTCACAAAAAGGCAGTGGAATTACAAAAAGTTAACTTTACTTCCGACAAACGTCTGACATAAGTCCTGTCGCTTTCTTTTTTTTTTAAACTTGGGAATTTTTAAAATAAATTTCGTTTTTTTTAACTATGGATAGGTATTATGAACTTACTCCAAAACAGTCAGCATAAATGTTACGAAGACTACTCATCATAACGTCTTCGCCGTCCATTTTAACCGATTAATTGGCGCTAAAAATATATAATATTTTTATCTTCACTAACACTTTTAAACTTCACTAATACTTTAAAAGATTAAAATTTCGCGTTGCGATTTTACGTTAATCGAGTTTACTAAATACGCGTCCGTACTCTAGGGTGATACGGGAGCGTATGGTAATAAAGTTTTGGTTAATGTTTCGCTCACTGAGGCGCCGCTATATCTGTCCGGCGGAAGTCCGCCAAAGGGTGCGCATGCGGGTCTATCCGCTCATCAGGCCATTTTATAACTACGTTAGTGTTTGCAGGTGGCAACGTAACAGGAGGTTCAACTAATACTGGCAACCCTCCCTCACGGTCAGGCAGAACGTGGGCGATGAGTGTGCCCACACGTCTGTACATCAGCTGCGGGACAGGCACCGCATTGAGGTCCGGGGCCATGTTGGCTACGACGACAACGGGACCATCCTGCGGCCCAAGGCTATCGTTGACCTCCGATAAGATGACCGACGATGGCGACAGATCAGCGGCACACGTCGCTACGCCGCTTACGCGCGCATTAAATGTCTCCATTACGGCCATCAAGTCGTACATCCGATCCTTGCACAGCACAGGATTGTCTGTAATGAAAAAATCCATTTTCCTATAGAACTGGTAGGTACAAACTATATATATAGATATGTTCACGGCTTTTAACCATTTCGGAGAGTATAAACATTCAATACTGAGTTAGTTATGACGAATGAAAATTGTAAATGGTTTTGGATTAGAACGGCTTGACTGAAGCGGCTGGATACATCACAACAAAACACACTGGTGCGACACGGCACGCGGCTGGTATATACAGTATACACACCTTGAAGATATAACTTCAAAACACCAGGAATGCCATTAATAGTACATCGCGACTTGGACACCAGGTTGTAGCCGACGGTGTGGATTTGGTTGAAGGACAAGTCAGCTATACAGAGGGATGGCAGTCCGTGGAAGTCATTTTCCAGGATGGTGATGTTGTTGTGGTGAGCAATCAACTCTTCCAGCGAAGGCAAAAATGTCTACAAAAACCAGACGTGAATATATTAATCATAATACAAACAAGCTACAACAAAATATAAAAGGTTTACGAGCGCACATGCATTTGCAACCCAAAATTACGTAACAACCGTTATTACCCGTGAAGTTTCTTCTAATGTTGTAAGTTGGTTGTTCGACACGTCAAGCATTTTCAAATCCCCCAGGCCAAACAGATCGTCGGAAGACAGCTTTTCTAGTTGGTTATTGCTCAAGTTCAAACGGAGCAGGCCCTGAACACCCGTCAGTGCACCACTTAAACTTATAAGGTAATTGTTGTCAAGACGCATCTCCAGAACGCGTGTTTCCAAATCCACAAAATTCTGAAAGATAAAGATTACGTACATATATTTTATCAAGCGAATGTTTTTGTATATATTTTCATATATTTTTTAAGCTTACCTCTAAATTACCACTTATATGAGCGATTTTATTATGTGATATATCAATGACGGATAATCGTTTCAGTCCTTTGATCTCTTGTAAGGAAAATTCAGTCATTAAGTTATGAGTTAGATTCAAGTAACGCAGAGATTTTAAACTTCTAAGGGAATGGTTTAAAGATCGTAGCTGATTGAATGCAATATCCAGATCCGCAAGTCTATCTGCTTCAGTGAAGTCATCTTCAGCCAACTGCGAAATTCAATAATGTCAGTTGAAATTTATTAAAACGTAATATTGCGAGAGGTCTGGTACTTACATATTCAATCTTATTGAATGATAGTCCTATTCTCAACAGTTTTCGCGATTTTTGAAGTGCACCATCAAGTGACTTGATGTTGTTGCCGTAGAAGTATAGAGACTCCAATGAAGGCATTAGCTGTAAATCTTTTGGTAGGGTGAGTAACTCATTGTTCGCTGCATGGATCAGAACAATTCTTTTGGCCTTCTGAAAATTAATTTAGGTACGCTTATTATTTCCATAAATCAGAGCTACTTACAGGAAAAACTAATTTATGTAAATTCAAGTTTTACTTACTGTGGGCAGTTCATTATCGATTGACTTTAATTGATTAGCGTTAATAAATATCCACTCTAAATCATCCAAATCCCTGAGAGCTCCGTTCAGCGTGCTTAACTTGTTGAGTCCAAGATGAACGTGTTTCAACCCCCAGGGTAAGGCATCTCTCTCTATCTTGGATATCTGGTTGTCAGCCACCAGCAAGTGTTCAACATTTTGTATATCCTGTAAAGCATTCAATCTATATTATTAATAGGGATGCGCCGAACATGGATTTTTAAACCAAACCTTTTTAAATTCGGTTCGGTAAGCTCTAAACGAACATTATTCGGTTTAGAGCTTACCGAACCGAGTATTCGGCCGAACTATTTGGTTCATTTTACACAAATTTTCCTGTACATTCAGTCGCTATAAAACTTTGACAAAAGTTCCACTGCAATGGAAACAATTTTTATTCTACTATTTTTGTGTAAAATATACAGAGTGTAATTGAATTTATTAGCATCCTTTGAAACTAGATACCTACTCCTGATACCGGTTACGTGTGGACCAAAATTTTTGAATTCTAACACATTGGTTTGGTAATATTAATAACTCCAAAAAGTGGAATAACTTACTTTATCAAATGCTACAATACAAAAATTTAATTAAAATTATGAATTACTGTTTTTAATTAGTAAGTACATACAAGGTATAAAAACGTTTAAATGTATCAAAATCATCCGAGCCAACTGCGTTAGGCGCCACGGCAATCTTCATAATTTTCAATAAAAGTTATTTCATTTACACTCTTTACTCTTTAATAATCATCTATAAATGATGTACTATCATGGGCTCAAATTATGCTAATGAATTAAATTACATCCTGTATATTTTTATAAAAATTTCCTATGACATGATTTAAAATGTATGTGATTGTGATTAATTAATTTTAATAAAAAAAACCCATACAAATAACAGAATTCTTAGAAACAAGCGAAACGTTGTATTTAGCACATTTTTATATTGTAAATACAATTACTTACCTACAAAAGATTTTCAAATTAGACACCTATTTCACCAAATTGAACGATCTATAGGTCGGTAGTGCCCGTTAAACACAAGATATCATAGTTTTCTGGAGATCAAGCGTTTAGGGCCTAGATACAGCATGTTATCAGTATCCAAAAACACAATTAAAAAGTGCTAAGTGTTCTGATTATTTTGAATATTCGGTATACCGAATAATTACCGAATATTCATCGCATCCCTAATTATTAAATAATAACAAATAAATTTTTACTCATTTTTTTAGAGTTATAGATTTCATAATGTATTCATAATTATTATAAGTAACTACGTACCCAAACTAAGCATAGCTTGTACTATGGCACAGATTTTATAATAGTATACCTACTACCTACTACTAACTATGGGAACCAGATAACTAATAGAATAAAAATATTTTTTGTTTGTAAATACATAGACACAGAACAAACACCTATGTTTATCACACAGAATCCATATCCTAACATAAATATAAAATTAAAGAAATGTATGAATAAAGGCTAAAATTTTGCATAGGCGTACATAGATTGGTTATTGGCAACACCGAATACCGAAATCAATTTTTTATATATTTACTCCGGTGTAGTCTTACCAACTTATCTGTGAACTGGCAGAAAATGGAACTACAGCCACCATATTTGCAATTTAGGGCTGCCATATAGCGAATTTTTTTATCGTAGCAACGCTGCCAAATAATATATGGTACAGTATTCAATAAACAATCTATAAACTTATACTTGTAGGTGTAGGTACATAAAAAATCTCGTTCTTATACCATTTTTAGTGTTTTAGTATTTATTTTGAAGTTAATGTGAAGATTCCTTGCTAGCCTGGGGTAAGTATAATAATTATCAGAGTGAAATTAACGTCGTCAACATAATGTGTATAATGTTCCCCAGTAATATTAACATTTCGTGAGGGTGGTGGTTGGCGACCGAATGAAGGCACCAACCACTATCCACATGGTCGAATTTTATTCTAGTAGCAGCGCTTCCAATTAAAATATGGTACATTCAGTACACAATCGATAAACTTAAAAGCAAAATAGACGATCGGGACCAACCACCGACTGTGTGGGTCGTGGTTGGCGACCGAATGAAGACACCAACCACCATCCACACGGTCGGATTTTACACCAACCCGACCAAGGTGAGACAAATGTGACCTTAGTCGGTGGTTGGTCCATTTAGCTCATTATATTTGTACATAAAAAATCTCGGACCTATACCATTTTTAGTGTATTTATTTCGAAGTTACAATGATGTAGTTAGGTACTATTCCTTGCTAGCCTGGGGTAAGTATAATAATTCATCTTCATCATCATCATCATCAACATCCCGTAGACGTCCACTGCTGAACATAGGCCTCCCCCAGAGAGCGCCACTTTGAGCGGCTGCTCGCCTCCTGCATCCAACGGCTCTCCGCGGTTTTCACCAGGTCGTCGGTCTACCTAGTGGGAGGTCTGCCTACGGTGCGTCTTTCGGTCCATGGTCGCCACTTAAGAACCTTTCTTCCCCATCGGTTGTCAGTTTTGCGAGCGATGTGGCCGGCCCATTGCCATTTAAACTTGCTAATTCTAAGGGCTATATCGGTCACTTTAGTCCTTCTGCGGATTTCCTAGTTCCGGATTAGTTATTATAATAATTATTCAGAGTAAAATTAATATCGTCAACATCATATCATCAATGTTCCCCAGTAATATTTACATGGATTGTATTATATTTAATATTATTAATTAGCTAATAGCTGGCGGGTCTAGCAAAGATACCAACCACTAACGCTAACGCCAAACGCTAACTCCAAAATGTACTGGACAGACATTTCGGAAATCGCTTTTCCACAGCATTTCAATACAGTTTTGGAGTTAGCGTTTGGCGTTAGCGTTAGTGGTTGGTATCTTCACCTGCGTGAAGTTTTATGAAAATTAATGATGAAAAGTAACCACATCATTTCCATTAAATAAATTAAGTCTTACATACCTACTAAAACACATCCAAGTATGTTAAAAGATGTACTGTATAAATCCGTCATATTCGACCACTATTCATAAACTGGCAGCACTGGTGCGAACGCAGCGACGCTCTTCAGTTCACAGATAACTTGGTAAGACTTATAAAGTGTCTACAGGAAAACGAACAACGTGGGCAACACAGCGGAGCGCATCTTGTCTTGTATAAAATAATACCTACCTGCATGGAAAAATGTCCGAAGGAATGGCTTTTTTTCTATTATAAATCGATGTTTATTTATTTATACAGGGTTAATCATAATTTACCAAAAACGTTTTAAGTAGAGGGATCTTAACTCAAATCACTGGAACAAATGCCTTTAGTTTTACACCTGAAAAATTGAAAATTTTCTTAACAAAAATAATATGTTGTTACTTTTTATTTTGGCGTTAATAGAACACAGGAAAGTACTAATAATACGGGTCAATACTAAAACATATTTTAGCAAAAAATATTAAGTTTAGAAAAAAAAAACGGTAAGTAGAACGAAAATTGTTTTGATTTACGCCCTAAAAGGTTTCCGGATCTAAATTAAAAACAATAACCCTTACGTAAGTTAATCCATTACAATAAAACTGAACATTATCATGTAGTACATAAATTCCTGTCAACGACTGCATTAGATTTATTGACATAATTAATTATGTAACTTTTAGATAAGACTAGCTGACTCGCCCCGGCTTCGTAGCACGGGTTCTTTGAGTTCTTTCTATTTACATCTTCTTTTTCTTTAATGGCTTTCTATCGCTTTTTTGCAACAATTCTGCCAATGTCAAGTGAGTATAATTTGTACAGTTATGTCAAGTCAAAGTCATATTTTGTCAGTCAAAACGCCAACAGTAAAATGGTGGATATTTTACTGAAGGCTCTAAAAAAGGCCGGTGAAGCAAAAACGAAAATGCATGGTTTTATGATCCTGAAACCATTTGCTAACACTCGTGCACGTTCACGAACACTTAACGGTAAATAATCCACCCTTATTACACATTAAAGTTCAAGATACACTAGTTTTGAAAAATAAATTCAAAATTCACAACCGCCATTGTCGGATTTTCTTCAAAGACCTTCTTTCTATTTAATTTAACAACGAAATCTCCCCTTCTCTACTCCTTTCCAACCATCCTCCTCCATGTATCTTTTTTATATTCTTTCCCATCTGGCCCGTCACTTCCTCTTCCTTCCCTTCTTCTTTCTTCCTTAACCTAAGTAGGTACTTACCTAGCTAATAATATGATTTTAGAGTGTCATGGTGTCTACGTAGTAAATTATAATATACTCTTTGGTCATCGTCACTAACATTACCCAAATATAACAATAACAATCAGTTTTGGCGGGAACGCGGAAAAGTTCACGTCGTTGCATTGTATTACTTTTCAAAACTTATGCTTTTTCCAGTGTTAATGTTTAAAATCGGTGGCGTTTTCCGCATTAAGTGCTGAATTACGAGCATGAGTGAGGGCAACTGATATAATATGGTGAAACGTGATTTTTCGTGTTGCTTCCAAAACTCCATAGAAGCTTCTAGTAAAGTGGCCACCACTTTGCTGGAACATGACTTAGACTGGACTTTGATTACCTGACTTAGATTGGACTATGACTATGACTAGGACATGACTGCATTAAATATTTTATAACACGATGAAAATATAATACTTGACACTGGCTAAATACACTATGTGTGGAGCAAAAATATAACAAAAAAAAACAATAACAATCATAAAAACAAAATAAACTAACATCTGAGCATAAATTAATAAATTATTATTATCTGAGTTTGATTATTGTCATCATTGCGTATTGAACTGGCGGGTGAGAGAAACGCGAACCAGTTTAAGGGTTCGGTTCACTAAAATCGAGTGATATCAGTGATGCGAAATTGCAAACTCACAAACTGACGTTCCCCACTCTGGTGTATACGATAGAATCATGCAAGACATAAATTAGCGGCGCCACTAGATTATGTTACGGCACCAACGGGATGAGATATAGGTCCTATTCGTAAACCGGGACAACACGGCGGCCACAACGGTCAGCTGAACGTAAATATATAGGTCTTCCACTTACTCTCAAGTCGTCGATAGAGAGTTTAGATATCTTGTTCCTGCAGAGGTCCAGTGTGTTCAAGTGAGGCAGGTGGTGCAGCACCTGCCGCGGCATTTCAGTCAGCGAGTTGTCTGCCAGGCTGAAGTAGTCTAGCAAGTCCAGCTTCGTAAAAACACTCTCCTTCAAGTCACTGGAATATAACAGGAGACAACTATAAAGTATCTACTGCGAACAATACGCTTATTAGTGGCTGAACTATCAAAACATCAAGTTGGAAGGTACCTAACATTTATTTAATTTTATTTACTCCAATACCTGCTAACTACCGTTTTTATTTTATTACTGCTACTCACTCTAAAGTAGTCCTGTGTCGATCGTGATTGACCGAATCAAAATGATCGAATCATGCCTTCTTGTGACTGACCGATTCGTTCAATCATTAAAGACCCGGGTCCTTGGGACCGACTGAGTGAGTGAGACTGACTGCACGGAGACCGATTCGTGACCGACCGAACGACCGGCACAGCGTCGCGGTATCACTTCAAACTGAAACGACGTAAGTTAAATAACAATTATTGTGAAATCAACCTTAAGGGCTGGTAAATAAAGTACTATTCCGCACTGCATTGGTTTTCGAGACCGATGACCGATTGACGTGATTGAATCTTTTGACTCGGTTAAATACCAATTATTCTGAAATCAACCTTAAGTGCTTACTTATAAAGTACTTTTCCGCATTGCACTGGTTCTCGAGACCGACGACCGACGTTTTGATCGAATCTTTTGACTCGGTCACTTGGCTAGTCAATCACGAACGACCGAGATCTCCGAAAATGAACGACCGACACAGGACTACTCCTAACTAGTCCGGATCGGTCTCCGGGCAGTCAGTCTAACTCAGTCAGTCGGTCCCAAGGACTCGGGTCTTTAACGATTGAACGACTCGGTCGGTCACGAGAGGGCATGATTCAATCATTTTGATTCGGTCAATCACGATCGACACAGGGCTACTCCTAACATCGCAAAGCATATATATGTATATATAGTTTTTCATCACCCGTGTTCGTAAAATGACTCTTATTGTAGTGTATTTAGGTTGATAACGTAAGAAATTGTATACGCGTGCGATTCTGATTGCTATTACCAAGGAACTTATATATTATAGTATACGTTTAAGTTCCTTGGCTATTACACACTAGAAATAGAAATTATATTGACTTTAATAAAAAATAGTACAGTCAAGTATGTATCTCACTGCAAGTTATTAGGTATGTAGACGAAGCATTCTTAATTTATCCGGATAATATTTATATTTTTCTTATTCTCCTTTAATGGCCTTCTCATATTGTATTTTTTAATATCACCAAAGAGTTTTCATGCAGTTCGCGCCTTATTAAGCACTGCGCGCGCATCGCTGGTGTACCACGATAAAAAAAGAAGAAAACAAGGGGTTTTGGCGGGAACGCGGAAAAGTTCACGTCGTTGCATTGTATTATTTTTGAAAACTTGTGCTTTTCCCAGTGTTAATGTTTAAAATTGGTGGCGTTTTACGCATTAAGTGCTGAATTACGAGCATGAGTGTAGGCAAGTGATATAATGTGGTAAACAAAGACTTTTTATCCAGACGAAATTAAAGCAGGGCAAAACCGTACACACCACTTTGGGTGTGATTGATTCTCAGCTGTCAAAATCAAAATCAGTCGTTACTTGGGTGTGCTTTTGAATACATACCAAAAAAATGCCGTCTTGCGTGATAAAACTGTGCCGAAATCACTCGAGGCACGAATCACAGAAGCACACGATCACATTTCACTTGTAAGTGGCCTTAATCATGTATTTTTATAAGATTATTTCAATTATTTCTATTTGACGAAGAGTTAGAACCATTTTACAATAAAAAGTTGACATGTCAAAATCAGTATTGCCACACGACATCTGAATAATTACCCGATTTCTTTTGTATGGCTTTCCAACAGATCCATGTCTAGCTGATCGTTGGATAAAAATAGTTCGAAAAAGTCGAAATGAAGATTGGTGGAAACCTAATACTCGCTCAACAATATGTTCAGCGCATTTCTATAGTAAAGAACACACAGAACACAGAAGTGCAATTACTGATAATAGTTTTATTGTCAACTATAAACGTTCCACGCGCCCACTGTTTTTCCATTTTTAAGGTTATTTTTTTTTATCCTAAAATATGAAACATTATTTTGGTTGAGGCCCAGGGGGTCTAGCAAAGATCACAATCGCTAACGATAACGCCTCACGCTAACTCCAAAAATGTATCGAAATAACATTCGCTACGGAAAAGTTAGCGATTTTCAAAATGTCACATGTCTCCAAAATGTACTGTCATTTCAGTACATTTTGAAGTTAGCCTTTGGCGTTAGCGTTAGTGGTTGGTATCTTTGCTAAACCCCCTGTACCTACATAACTGTTGTTCTTTAATCCCTTTAACTTGGTAATATTGAAAAACTCGTGAGGTATTAAAAGAATTGTTGGATAAACTGCTGGTTTTACTTAATTTGAATCCTTTTTATTAAAAGATTGCATGAGCTATCTATAGACCTTTTTCTTGTCTATAGATAGTAGTATGATGGTAATTAATTTTATTATTTTATATTTTTTTAATGTATGCGTTATATAATTTTTATTATTTACATTTTACATCTAGCTAGATTTGTATTTAGGTACCCGAATAAATCGGGTAATACTATTTATATGGTATGTTGAAAGAGGAACTGACATTAGAAGAAAAAAAAAATGTGCTCTATGGTTTGATTCATGTTTAAACAAGGTTAAGTATGGAGACTTCGGTTCTGGACCTATGTAATTGGGGAAATTCTGTGGTGGTAAAGCGTAATTTTTCGTGTTGCTTCCAAAATTCCATAAAAGCTTTTAGTAAAGTTGCTACCACTTTACTGGAGCATGACTTGACTTTACGTGAAATATTCTATTAAAATGATGAAAAATTACAATACTTGACACTGGCTAAATACACTATGTGTGGAGCCAAAATAACACAAAATAACAAGAAGAAAACAAAGAGTATATTATTATAATGAAGACAAGTTAGAGTTTTGGCGGGAACGCGGAAAAGATCACGTCGTTGCCATGGAGCTAATAAAAAAAGAAGGAGGGAATTCCGTCTGATCCAAAACTGAAGCACCCTTAGGAAGCCGGAACGCTTCGTACGTACGAGCAGGGCACGCACACACTCACATCATACGCAGCCGGTCGCCATACTTTCATCTGACACACATATGTAATATGTCCGCCATTTTGGGCTTCAGTTCGATGTCAATCAAAACTCAATCCTTCTTTTTTTTATTTCATCCATGGTCGTTGCATTTATTATTTTTCAAAACTTTTTTTAATATATATTATAAGTTAATTTTTAAAATTAGTGGCAATTTACGCATTACATACTGAATTACGACTTACGAGCACGAGCATGGGAAAGTGATAATTATGATGTGGTGAAAAGTGGTTTTTCGTGTTGCTTTCAAAACTCCAAAGAAGCTTTAGTAAAGTTGCCATCACTTTGCTGGGGCATGACTTAGACTGGACTATGACTACCAGTGGGCCTAGCACGAATATTTACGCGGTAAGTGTAACGTTAACGTAAGCCAGTTGTATGGCATTTGATCTGCCCCCCTATTACAATTGAGCTAGCAGCGGTGCTGACGCGTGTCTGCCGCTCAACTGCTGTCAAAATTGTATGAACTTTTACAGCAGTTGAGTGGCAGACGCAATCGTAATAGAGGGGTTTTACGTTAACGTTACACTTACGCGTGCGTAAATATTCGTGCTAGGCCTATTGACTTAGACTGGACTATGACTATGACATGAATTTTCCAAAATATTTTATTTTGATTACATGATTTTTGCTGTGTTTTTAAATTTTCTGTGATAATTATCAAAAACATATGTAGCGGCGTTTGAACAATAATTCAGTGAAAACAGCCAAAATTTTCAGTCATTTTCAGATGTGGTTTTGGTATACCTTCTTCAGTGCCTGCAAAAAAATAAAATACAGAAGCCAGCATTCTTTGGTGTATCTATTAATGATAAAACGTACGGATGACATTTCTGAAGAGTCGCTCTGATTGATACTTATTATTTGTCAGAAATCTAAAGTATAACCGAAATCTCTGTTGTCACCAACGGAGATTACCTACAAAGTTTTTAAAAGAAGCTACCTACCTGGCAACAAAGGTTAAAGGTTAGTTAAACTTCATAAATCTAAATGTATCTTTTCTATTTTATGTAATTCTACCAACCTAAATCTCTTATTACCTACAAGCCAAAGTAACTATTATATTTGATCTCTTTGCAGGTTGCGTTAATATTCGGTACCTACGACTGGTGCATGCGTCAAGAGCTCAGTGATAATACAACAAAAGACGTAGAAAGCCATGGTGAAAATGCTACCAAAAACAAGACTCCACAAAGTTTTACAATCTACGGTTCATTTTATGAAATCATAATAAACTATCAAGCTCTCAAACTATACAATGCCAACAAAACTGTTCCATATCATTTTGAGAATTGTACTTTCAATGATTGTTTTAATAGGCATGATGATGGCTTATTACTCCGTGATTTATTTACCGATTTTGCTTATTTCTTCAATTATTGCATTCATTTTTAATCTTCTTTATTAAAGTAATAATTACTTGTTCATTTTTAATAGTAAAACGTTTACTCCTAAATGACTTCTTTGTTATTGAATTATAAACAAAGCGTTTGTGACCAAAGGTCTCGCCTGGCCCTGATAACATGGTCTTCAATGAGACATGCCTTGCCTAACTAAATACTTTTACGTCTACCATTTGCTAAAATTATACTTTTTAGAAGATAAAACCCGTGTTTCCATATGGAGCCTACATCGAAGAAAAAGGTAAAATTAGTGTCAATGATTCTTTGCGATCCTGAATTTTAGTGTAGGTAGACTGGTCTGATGGCTCAGTTGGTAGTAGCTCTGCTTTCTAAACTGTAGGTTGAGGGTTCGATTCCCATTCAGGACAATCACGTGTGTGATAAACATAGGTGTTTATGTTTATTCTGTGTCTGGGTGTTTTACTAGGTGGTAAGACTTTTCAGCAAGTTCTTCTAATATCAGTTATTTAGCACTACTGTGTTCTGGTTTGAAGGGCATTGTAGCCAGTGAAAATACTGGGCAAATGATAGTTTATGATCTGATCTCACAGTCTATTAATCTGTTTACTAGACATTGATCTTCTTGTCTAATAAAGATAGTAATAATCCAACTAAAGATGTCAGACGTACTTTAAAAAACATAACTCTCACCGTGTTTTTTAGCCAGTTTCATAGCCAGCCCCCTAAGATTGATACCAAGTGCACCCCCTTCCGCCCAGAGTTACTTCAAATCTGTATCAGAAATCACACTTGGCTATTTTATTTCACGGAAGATGAAAACAAAAACTATTCTAATCTTTATACCGAGCTTGCGTTGTCTTCCTCTTGTGCTTGTGGTAGTCTTAGTTATGTGAAAATAAATCCAACAGGTACCTACGTCGGAAAACCATGAAAAAAATATCGCATTTAAAAATTGATGCCAAGTTCTATAGAAAAATATAAGCAGCTGGCTGGCAGTAGCTGGAAAAATAGAGCCGAAGACCGGGCTCTGTGGCACGCCTTAGGAGAGGCTTAACCAGTGGACTATAGCACCCAAAGAGTATATACATCATACACATATCACACAATAATAGTACCTATAAGCTGATGATGCTGATGATTAAAACACTTCAACCGTTTAGTTATTAAAAGGTTATTTATAAACAGACATAGATGAGCTAAGCACGTTATACGCGTTGTGAAAACATTATTCGATATATTTTAGAAGTTTGTTCTTTTTATTTGTCTTACAATAACACGGATGATCAAATCAAATCAAATGAAATCGTTTATTTGCATAAAAACATGGTTAAATATACTGCTAACAGCAGATCTTCGGTATGTCATAAAAAATAGATCATGCATGTTTTTTGCTATAAATAGCATGCAAATATTTAGAGACAATGTCACATGGTTCACATTACAATTCGGCAATGTAAGTTGTTCCATTTAAATTAATACAATAAAATGTAAAAATAAAACAAACTAATCCGTCATCAAAGGCAAGACAAATTAAGCAAAATAGGTAAAATTATACTTAATTCATTAATAATTCCAAACGTCAAATTACACTACACAAATAAACCAAATCATTTCGACACAAGATTTCGTTTCAAATTTAAAAATTCATTGACCGAGTAAAATTGTTTTCAACCAACCACTTGTGTAATTTATATTTAAAAATATTTACAGGTAAGCTTTTTAAATCTTTTGGTAGAGCGTTAAAAACTTGCTACCAGTGAGACAATTTGCACATTGGAATGGAAGTGATACCAGATTATTCGATTTGTCCCGAAGTTGACGGTGGCGTAGCTCATGGTGTCTTTTAAAGAGCTCTGGATATTTCGATTATTTATAAACAGTCGGTGCATAGCGGTGAGTTTAAAAAAAAACTGGTTTTAGTAGCGTTTAATTGTGAACAATGCACCAGTTTTTGAATTTATTATTTTTTAGAGTCACTAGTAGCTAACCAGTAGGTTACGACGACGAGCGAAGCGAGGAGGGGTTGTTAGGTTAGTTTTGACCACACTAGAAGTGCACAATTACGAAAAAACCGAAGTGATGCCGATTAATTATAAATAACCGAAATATCGACCGCATTTATTGTGAGACACATTGCCCGCTTGGAATAATTCGTCAGTTTATAAATAACCACGTTTTTTATAAACAAATGGTTTTTAAAATAAGACGGTGACAGATTTAAAATTAGAAACAATGTTTTTGCATTTATTGTCTGTCTGTCTGTCTGTCTGTCCCTTTGAACACGCATCACGCTGGAACTACTGAACGGATTTTGCTGAAATTTGGTATGGTAATAACTAATTAATCCATTATAACAGTAAGGATATCTTATATTTTCTAAAACGGCCAAGTGCGGGTTGCGCGAATCTATAAGTATGTAATTTTCATGCAAGACTTTTTGAAGAAGACCTCAAACGGAGGAAATATGAATCTGGTTACATATTTGTTCCGTTTGGGGTTGAAACAATGGGTCCCTGGGGCCCGCAGGCGCGGCTCCCTTGTGAAGGAGCTCTCCAGATGGCTGGTCGAACTGACACGTGACCAAAGGGCTGGCATATACCTCAGCCAACGAATCAGCCTGGCAATTCCAACGAGGGAATGTCGCCAGCTTTTTAGGTAGGTACGCTCCCGCAATAAACAATCTAAATTCTGTGTTTTATTTATAAAATTTTTTAGCGACATAGCTTTTTTTAATAGGGTTTTTGTTTTTAGTTAGGTGTAGGTACATAATTTATTAAGCTAGTTTTAAAGATATTTAAGTTGTTTTTGAAATAATATGAAATAGTTAAAGACTTATTTGTTTGTACATATTTTTTTATTAACCTATTTAATTATACTCATCTTGTCGAAGGGAACATAGAAGGGAAGGGGAAAAATATAGGGCAAAAGGATGAATGAATCCATCCATTCATCCTTTTCCTCTATATTTTTCCCTTTTGTTTCTCTCTTACCCATAAACAGGGTTAGGACCACAGAGCAAAAAAAATAGGTGCTAAGCATATGTCTATGGTGCTAAGCGTCATTTGTTTCATAGCTCTGTGGTTAGGACTTAGAACTGATTAACCCGTGCGAAGCCGGGGCGGGTCAGTTAGTCATTGAATATAATATAGTAATCGTTAGGGATGCGCCAAACATGGTTTTTTGAACCGAGCCGAATAATGAACATCAGAGCTTACCAAACCGAATATTCGGACAAAGAACTGATTAACCCGTGCGAAGCCGGGGCGGGTCAGTTAGTCATTGAATATAATATAGTAATCGTTAGGGATGCGCCAAACATGGGTTTTTGAACCGAACCGAATAATGAACATCAGAGCTTACCAAACCGAATATTCGGACAAACTATTCGTTTCATTTTACACGAATTTTCCCGTACATTCAGTCGCTATAAAACTTTGACAAAAGTTCTACACACCTACAACAATAGTTTCAACAATTTTTATTCTACTATTTTTTGTGTAAAATTTTTATTATTATGAAAATTTTCTATGAAATTTTGATATCTTTTTGATGATTTGTTATGGCCAATATTTTTTGATTTACGATTTTACATAATTTACTAATTTTTTTGAGGATTTTTTTACACAGATACTTTATTATTTTACTTGACTTTATACAATTTTGGCTATGGCCGTTTCTATGAAATTGATATTAAAGTATATTTATGTGAATAATTGATTTTAATAAAAAAAAACTCAAAAAACCCACATAAAACACATAATACTTAAATAAGACTCTTAGAACTCGTCACGTCATTAATTTACATGAAAAATAGTTGTACATACTTTTTACACATTTATTTTATTTTTTTTACATTTCATCATAATAAAATATTTATTGAAACTTACTTTTACTGGAAAGCACTGCGTTTTGATCCAATGAACAACATGACTCCCAAAAAAAGATGAGATAAAGTTGCGAAATTTAGCTGCCAAGACGGCCGGGAAGTGAAAGAAGTATCAAGACATACTAATCCATTCATATCCAGTACTGATTATTTATATTATTTTTCATCAGATTCTGGTAGACCTATAAGTGTTCTGATTATCTTAGAAGTACCCATAAAAGATAATTTTAGAAGTATTTAACTGAAAGTATTAAATAAAATATTCGGTAATTATTCGGCAAATTAACTGAATATTCGGGCGAATACCGAACATGAAAAAACATGCCGAATATTCGGCGCATCCATAGTAATCATTAACCCACGGATAAAATAGTCATAAGCGCACCCTACTATACTTTGCCGTGTCAAAAGTACGTAATAGTTTCTACTAAACATCAGACGGAAAGTCAATCATACCAGTGGTATCTAAATGATGGCCTCTACGACCTGCCTGTCATTACTGCATGTTTACATCAACGTATCTCCGCGTCCCGTGCGCATACGGGGTAGTAAGTGCCCGCTCTATCCCCACTACATTCTGGCACTTACTGCATTGACATACAGTCGAAGGGTTGCACTCCACTTATCACCCTGATAAAAGTACTAGTTGTTATGCACTTGTCGAATTACTAATCAATAATTTCCTCTCTCTACTTGCATTGATTACGCTAGTGTACGTTATTATGATATAAGATTATTATTTCTTCACAGGTTTTTACGTAAACAGGTACTACGGTACTACCTAATTTGTACACAATCACTATTCATAATTTTACACATATTATTATATTCTTTTGATTTTTTTAAGTATTTTCAGTTCATTGCAGATTAATTTTATTAAAGCAGCGTCTGTGATATTAACTGTAGCACGACATTTACGCACGGCAGATACGGCTGGATGTTTCGTAGCTCTAGCCTAGGTGGTATAGGGTTAGAGCTTCTAGCTTTTAACCAAAATTTTATATGCTAGGGGTTAGAGGCGTATTCGTGCCGTTCAGCGCGTTTATTAGCTAGTGTAGCGAACCGTCTCGTCACGCGCGATAATGGGGGGTCGTTCCTATCGGGAGGGTATACGGGGTACTAAGTTATAGGTTCGTATGGAAAGTAGAAAATCTTTTATTTTCCAGAGTTTTTTGACACAGGACCAAACTAATAGAAAGAAAATCAGGGTGAATATTATTATGGAACGTCTTTTATTTTTGCAACTAGTATAATGAAAATAGAACTAGTCATCCATTTCTTAAAAAACATAATACATACGTACAACTACCTTGTATGATACCTATACACATGGGCGTGCCGAGGGGGTGATTTCTTTCTCATTAAATATGTACCAATACCCAAAAATTACAGAATCCTCCTCCATCAATTTACACTGATGGCGCCACCGCCGAAGAATTGTCTTGAATTTATGAGGTTGCTTCGTGTGAAGGACCCGGGATGAAAAACGGATTTGCCCCCCCCCCCGGGCCTAAAGCTGGGTACGCCCATATCTATATAATGTATTAAATAGCTTTCTACAAGAGTGGCTTAAAGAAACAATAAGGTACGCAAAGAAATCTACCGAAATACGTACGAGGCGGTACGTATTATATTATCTGTGGCGGTACTCTGATACCTACATTACTTAATTATTATTGTTAGGTATTTCATCATCATCATCATCAACAGCCAGAAGATGGCTACTGCTGAACATGAGCCTCCCCCACATAGCGCCACTTTGATCGGCTGCTCGCCTTCTGCATTCATTGGCTCCCCGCGGCCTTCACCAGATCGTCGGTCCACCTAGACAGGGGGTCATTACAACTTACAACCACAACTTACAATCTACATTGCAACATCGAACTTCATAAATTCGTCATAAAATAACCCCAACCTTGACTAGCAATGCACCGGAGCAACAATGTAATATGTAATCTGGCCAGAGCCCTGATTCTCGTACACTTGACATCTCGTACTTATTGCCTTTTTCGTTTGGTTTTGACTTAGGTACTGCGTGAAGTCCCATAGGTTGCGGATTTAATCAAAGCTTTCGCTGAAAGTAGTTTGACCATTCCTGGTAGATCCATAACCTTCATAAATATTTTACAAAAACAGTTCGAGATAATCGTATATTTGTTATTGCTGTATCTAAGTAAAATACCACGACCCATGTGCGTAAATGAACGTCCATGGTAACACCCGTGGAGTGAAAAGCATGAAGCTTAGTCATAAGTTGGTTTTCAAGAGCACATTTTAGCGGAACACGTGTTGAAGTGGTGAGCGGGCGCATCCTAGTATACATGCAACATTGCATTGGTAGTGCATGTGAGTACCGGGAGTTTAGTAAACACAAATGTGAGGGGTCAACGTTCCGGGGTTATCAACGCAGGGCGGCGCCAAACGGTCGCATGGACGTCGTCGCCGCCACCGCCGCCGGAGCGCCCGCCACCGTTCGTTAGCGCCCTGTCTCTTATGCCCACAAGTCCACAACCATGTTGCACACCGCACTGTCTACTCTCAGCAGCATTAGTTGCTAATAGTTTGCAAGTATACAAAACAACGATACCTATCGTTATGAAGACAGTGCCAAAACTAGACATGTTTGCTACCAAATTAATTTGCGTCGGCATCAACTTGCGAATAGATACCACAAACTTATACTGCTAGGAACAGCTGTTTCTTTTTATTATGAACACTTATTGATAGTGATATCAATACAGACTTTTGGTGGTTGTTTATGTTTTTATCAATAAAATTATTAACTTGAACTGTGAGCAGGAACAAGTACCTACCTACCTACCTATGCTATTCTGCGTCAAGTTTTTAAGCGGTTTAAGTATGGTGTGGGACGTGAAGTAATTAGGCGTCACTTCTAGTAATGCTAAGGGCTCTATCAACCTGCTACAGTAAAAATCTGAAAATTGTTGCACTCGATGCAATTGAAGTCTGACTCAAGGCGGTATTTCGCGAGTCACAGTTTTCCATCACATTTGCGAGGAATAACACAAACTTAAATATTGTATTTTAACTTTAGTGAATATTTACTTTTTTATGCGCTGTATACAGTGTACATACCTACCTAGTGAAGCTGTAGTTTACCATGTTGGTTGGGGAAAGCCTTACTGTATAGTATTATTAGATATCTGTGGGGGAAGCATCGGCATTGGCACAAGCAACATGGGCATGCAGCTGATGCAGCCGATAATAAAAATATCTGTTAAATATAATAGAACTAAATTAAGGGAATAAATACTTCGTTCCTATTTTAGAACATATTATAAAAGATTTGATTAAATTATCTTACAAAAGGTTTAATATACCTGTCCCTCTTATTCGTAGGTCATTTAAAACACTCATTGACTAAATACAACTAAACTATTTTATAAAACTAAACTACTACCAAACTAAAACTATAAAATTAACAATAATACCTATAATACAAAACTAATCTAATAAACCACTACCAGCTGGCAAAGTGCCCAAAATGCTGCGTTGAATGGCAATGCTCAACCTTTGGGCCAAGTAGAGGCCAGCATTTTGGTCACGTGTTGCTTCGACCAGACGTTTGGATAACTCCTTAAAAATTCTATGTGCCCCACGGCCCCAGCGTCTCGACCCCAAAAGGCGCAAATATAAAACCGCTATCTAAGTTACTATATTTGAGCCTTGATTAAATTAACTTTTTAATAAAAAACTAAGTAAGTCCTTACCTACAACTTATTTGAGAAAAGGTGTACGTATATCATAGAACCTTTTTGTTGGTAAAACATTGAACCATTAGCCGTGCGTAACACATATTCAATATACAAGGTGACCTTGAATTGGTATGTTATCCCGAAAGGGGGTTAATCTACACCCCAAGGTAGGCAATGTTTCTTCCACGACTTTACTAAATTAATAGTTTTTCATTGAAGAAATGCCATGTAAAGTTTACGTTCGAAAATGGCCTTAGCGCAGCTGGGTGGTTGAACTTTGTCCTTGACCGAGTGCACGTAAATGAGTTTAACGACCTGTGTTTAGAAATGAATGTAAAGTATCTTTTTAACTCTCGTAGCCATCGCACGTGCAATTTTGCGAGTGGATTTCTTTTTTACCATGGAGGTTTTGAAACATCCAGTTTCAAATAAGGCTCTCACAACTTGGAGGGGATCATGGTCCCAGTCCCCCATTTTGGGATAACATACCAATTCAAGGTCACCTTGTATGTACCTACCTTTACTTACTTTCCTACCTACTGAATCAGGATACCTACGCAGAGGAACCCTAAAAATGAAAATCATTCCTGACCTAGACAAACCCTAAATACAGGGTGCAATTGAGTTCATCAGGATTTCATGATTACTAAAGAGTAATAAAGAGTACCTACCTAATAATAAGTGAGAGTAAAAACTCTACAAACGGATTTTTTTACAGAAAATTATTAAACGCCCGACGCGTTTTACAGTGGTATTCATAAACAAAGGTTGAACAAACTCCGAAAATCTATCATTCCACTTTTACCTAGAGATTAAATGCGTAATCATTCTTCTTTCACTTTCATAAACAATCGCTGGAGAAACCCCTAACGGAACTGCGTTTGAATTAAATACTCTACGATTTCAATCAAGTTGTCTTTGAAAATTCTGTCGAGTGTCATTTTGATGCGACTTTTGAACTATCAAAAGTCGCGCCAAAATGTCATCCGTCCGTCACTCACTCACAAAAAAGTTAAAAGAAATATTATTTTTGTATATTTTATGTGCCTATTTTGTGTTAAATATATTATTTTAATTGGTAAATGTTGAAGAAACGGTACCGATATACCTTATTCGTATTTTAAATATCACGACACTTCACAAAATAATAAAATAACACGAAATGAAAGCTAGTGGACCGATTGGTTGACGAAATTCGGACAATCAGCATTCAGCCTCGGATCATGCCAGATTGGGGGCTGCTTTTGTTTATGAAATGCATAAAGCTAGAATTTGCCACACAGCGTCTGAATCATCCTCTAGAGGAGCCCCCACCTTGACTATGAATTCCAGTGTAAGTCCAGTAATTGACACGAATGATTTTGACATTTATAAAAGATTTTGTTGTCTTGTTATAAAATATAATAATTAAACACAGTAATTTATTATTAAATTTAAGTTTGTACTTTAGTAGCACCTACAAGCACAGCCCCACTAGTACCTAGCACCTTTGTCAGGAGTAGGTAGGTATTTATACAAATTCTATCTCTGTGGTACTTATACTTATATATGTCACCATCTTTTTGTAAAGAAACGTATTTATAAAAAATTATACTTATGTTTATAAAAAACGAAAATAAAACTGGTTATTTATAAACTGTCGATTTATTGCAAACTGACAATTTTTGTTACGATAAAACGGATGATTTTTTGATTATTTATAAATAGTCGGCGCCCAGCGGTGAGTTTATAAACAAACGGTTTTCAGTGCCATTTAATTGTGAACTACGCACCAATTTTTGCTGTAATTTATTGTTTTTTTTAGTGTCAAAGCAGATGAATGAGAAGGTTGGTCTGTCCATAACAAAAGCCCAACAAGAGAACGTTTTCGGTAGAAGCATACACAATGTTCTCGCTGACTCGAACGATTCATAATTGTCGTACTCGTTTGGGCCAAAGGGTAATTAAATTACAAAACGAGACCAGCAAATAGAATTAAACGAAGCGCGCTTAGCCGCGGCCAAGGACCGCGCTGATTGTACTACTTACTAGTTACTTGTATTTATGTAGGTACGAGTTTAAAAGAAATGTGTCACCGTCTCTACTGTATGTAAAGGCAACAGATATTAATAAAAGATAACAAATTCATATGCAACTATGTTGCACTTAAGTGGGTGCTAAAAATATCTTTAAATGAAGCAACTTGTTCCTATATTATACACCAGCTTATTTCCGCGGCTTCGCCCGCGTTGACTATCCCTCGGTAACCGTTTATTTTCGCGACCAAAGTTCCGTTTTAGCGCACCCTGCACTATTATGTATAATGCAATATCATGCATCGGTTTTCGTTTTTAGTTAGGTATTTATTGAGTTAGTTTTAAAGATATTTAAGTTGTTTAGTTTAGTACGAGTATATTATTATGTTATTTAAGTGTTTCAAATATATTTAAACTGCATGTATCTTAGAAATTTTAAGTTTAGCTTCAAGAGTTTTGGTTGAGTCTCACGACAGGATCCTTGTTTTGTTTCCCTTTAAGAGGTAAAATTCAAAAATTTCCGGGACTCGTGACTATTTATTTTGTATACTCTTTATACATGCCAAGTTTCAATACGATACAGTTAACTTTTTGAAATTTTCACATAAATTATAACAGTTTATTTCATCCCCTATACCCACCTCTATGCCTAACGCACTATGTATACTGCAAAGCAGATATACCTACTGCATTTATCCGCTTGCCACGCTGTGTATCGCAAATTAATTATTAATTACTTAATGGTCTTAATTAACGAATGATGTATACATTTTTCTAATACAGTTCTTAAAAAGCCATAAAATGTTACAAATCATATCATTTATTGATAGTACCTACTGATAGAGATGCACATGGTCATAAGTTCAATAACGTAAGGCATTAATATTCGATCAATTTGGCACTGACACCATTGCTAATTTGCATTTATTTATAACTAGCTGACCCTCCAACTTCGCACGGGTTAATTACATGTACGGCCTAACACTGTTCATGGGAAAAGGGAAGCTGGGCTTCTATTGCCGTTCCATCTATTCATCTTTTTCTCCTATCTTTCCCTTCTCTCCCATTCAACAGGATGAGGAGATCCAATCTCCGTGTGACTTGGCCATTGAAAGCTACATGTTTTTAAAGTAATTTACCGAAAATAGAGATAAATAAATCTTTTTGAGATAAATCAATTTATTTGCCACGGTCATAATTTTCAGGAAAAAAATTATGGCACGTTTAAGCACTGTTTCTAAAAACTATGCTTAACTATGATGAAATTAAAGTGTTAGTAGAATTATTGAGGTTTCTTACCCGTACTTTTAGAAATCAGCGATTTAAGGTCGAATACGGGGAATTTTCCCAATTTCCACAATATATCGAATAACTCAAAAATAAAAAAAACGCTGAACTGATGTAACGCTTAAAAAATAGCCCAAGATGTGCTTAGCTCACCCTGAAAGGATACGGTCTACGAACCAATCACCCTGTATAAGAAAGAAATAATACAACTGAGATTGCAATTTAAGACCCAGGCCTTCTAGTGATTAGCGGAACTCGCGCCACAAACTCAAACTCTGCCATCTAGCTACACGTTGTTAGATAGCTGTGGTAGGTATTACTTTGAAAATTTAATTTGGAATCATGTTGACTTTCGGGACAAAAAGTATACTTTATAATGGGAACTCCAACTGCCAAGTATAATTGGAATTCATTCAATAGTTTTGATTCTATGTTGATGGTTTAGGCGCATTTAGGCGTGTACCTCTCCCCAGATAGGTACAGACAAAAAACAGACAGAGCAATGTTTCCGCTAGATGGCGGTAAGCTTTTACTTGGAAGGAGACTGGCGACTCCAACCCAACTTAAGAAAACACTCTTCATGAATGCAATAAGTATCTTTTAATACTTACTAGTTACTTACATAATTTTTTCTACCAATTTTTCTAAATATTTTGTATATTTTTAGTAGTAGTGAATCAAGTCATCATTATATATCAGTTGAGTATGCAGTATTAAGCTGTCATCTGGATGCAATATGAATCCATTATTCCATTTATATATTAGAAAAAAAACAATTTGTAAGAAATACCCCCAGTTTTTTAAAACTTTGATAGTTAACTAGTTTTATTGTAAGACATGAATTATTGCAAATGGGCACATGAATTGGTATGTTATCCCGAAAGTGGGTAAATCTACACCCCAAGGTAGACAATGTTTCACAAGTCAAGACAAGTCGTAGAGACTTTACTAAATTATTAGATTTTCATTGAAGAAATTCCATGTGAAATTTACGTTCGAAAATAGCCTTAGCGCATCTGGGTGGTTGAACTTCGTCCTTGACTGAGTGCACATGAATGAGTTTAACGACCTGTGTTTAGAAATGAGTTTATAGTATCTTGTTAACTCTCGTAGCGATCCCACGTGCAATTTTGCGAGTGGATTTATTTGTTATCATGGAGGTTTTGAAACACCCAGTTTCAAGTAAGGCTCTCACAGCTTGTAGGGTATCGCGGTCCCAGTCCCCCCATTTCGGGATAACAGACCAATTCAAGGTCACCTTGTATAATAATTAAATTAAGAACTTAGGTAGTTCTTCTATGAACTTGTATTTTAAAACTGAATGATATATTTATTTTCAATCTAACCAAGGGGGAAACGTGACGTCAGATTGATGTAAGTATCTATGGAGTCAGTGCAGCCCGAGTCTAAATCCATATACTTAAGTTGCCGTGACATTATCATCGTTAAAAATTTACTTTTTTCGTCACGTTGCATCAAAACTTGTTGATGGTTCTTTACGGATCCTTATGACTGTCATGTCGGTAGGTATCTACTTACTACAAAAAAGACTTAGAAGCAAAACACGTGTAAGCGTAGGTAACTAAAATAGAAAATGAGATCTGCTTGAGTTGCGTGCTGTTTGCGATGATTTTTTCCGCAAGTACTATTTAAAAACGTACTTAATAAACATTTTTTCACCTCACCGGCTCGGAAAGATTCTCTTAGGCATTCGAAATCTGGGCGCAAAAACACACTTTAATAGCTAGCGAGGAAAATGTTTTTAAAATTCGAACCTTTCTATTCAATAATATTCTCGCCAATCATTATTGAGGATTTAACCACAGATCTGCCCCCTATTACGAACGAGCTAGCAGCGCTGCTGACTCGCATCTGCCGCTCAACTGCTGTCACTTTTCATACCATTTTGACAGCCGTTGAGCGGCAGACGCGCGTCAGCATCGCTGACGGGGGCCAGCCCGAAATTAACAATTTTTTTCTGAATGGCTCCACACACAGTGTACCTATTTGGCCAGTGTCAAGTATTGATTTAACCTACTTGATAAGTACTGCCAGTCCACTGAAAATTCTATGAAAATTCATTAATATCTACTAAAATACCTATAATACCTGCTTCTTTGTTTTTTTTTTTTTTTTTTTCTTATACTTTGGCTCCACACATAGTGTATTTAGCCAGTGTCAAGTATTATATTTTCATCGTGTTATAATATATTTCACGCAAAGTCATGTCCTAGTCATAGTCATAGTCCAGTCTAAGTCAAGTAGTCATAGTCTAAGTCATGCTCCAGCAAAGTGGTGGCAACTTTACTAGAAGCTTCTATGGAGTTTTGGAAGCAACACGAAAAATCTCGTTTCACACATTATATCACTTTCCCTCACTCATGCTCGTAATTCAGCACTTAATGCGTAAAACGCCACCAATTTTAAACATTAACACTGGAAAAAGCAAAAGTTTTGAAAAATAATACAATGCAACGACGTGAACTTTTCCGCGTTCCCGCCAAAAAAAACCGCTTCTTTGTTTTTTCGCCATTCGCCAACCTCATTTTTAGAATAATCGCACTGTCCAGCACCAAAGAGTATTTATATCCGCTATCAAGCACGGCAACTGCATGAAAATGGTTTAAAAACACTTTTTTCTTTAATGTTCAATGAATGAAGTGACGAGCTAGTCCTTTACCTGATGTTAAGCGCTACGGCCACCCATAACTAAATGAAATAAACTACGATTTTCTTAGCTTTTTTTTTTTCTTGGTTTTTCCTCGCTGTAGTGAGGTGAAAAGTTGCACTCGGAAGCAAAGTTTTTTGCGTCTCGTACCTTTGAAACCTTCGCTACGCTCAGGATTCTTCATTTGAGTCCATCGCTTGCTCAGGTTTCAATTCAAGTACTCGCAGCAAAAACCAATTTTGTATCCTTGTATAACAATAGTACATTATGATATAAGTTTGGGATGTTGATCGTTACACCCGAGGCGGGAATATGCGCGCGGGCCGCAGGCGAGCGCGATAATGGAGCCGAGAGTCTGATCAATCCACACGAATGTCATGCGACGATTTTCATCACAGTATGCGAGGAAAAAACAGACTTGTATTGCTAAAAAACGTGTAGTTTCTTATTCTCACGCGCCGTAATTACCTAGGGTGTGTTCCAGTACACGCTAAGAATGCCAAGAACGCCAAAAACGATCACAAAGTGTCACTTTTATTACCTAATGGAACGCCTTTTTTTTTTATATGTTGGCTCCACACATAGTGTATTTAGCCAGTGTCAAGTATTGTATATTTTCATCTAGTTTTAGAATATTTTACGTAGTCAAGTCTAAGTCATAGTCATAGTCCAGTCTAAGTCGGGTCATAGTCCAGTCTAAGTCATGCTCAAGTAAAGTGGTGGCAACTTTACAAGAAGCTTCTATGGAATTTTGGAAGCAACACGAAAAATCACGTTTCACCACATCATATCACTTGACCACACTCATGCTCGTAATTCAGCACTTAATGCGTAAAACGCCACCAATTTTAAACATTAACACTGAAAAAAGCAAAAGTTTTGAGAAATAATACAATGCAACGACGTGAACTTTTTCACGTTCCCGCCAAAACTCCGGAACGACTTTTGTTATCGAATATAACGAAAATGGCAAAAATAACACGAACTGGAACGCACCACTAGTAAACAAAGTAGTAACTAAGGTTATAAATGGTAAGCGAATCACAGAATAGAGAAAAAAAGATTTTTTTTAGTGGTTAGAACAATATGGATGCAGCCATAATAAATTAAGAAATATCTAGACGAAATATAATAAAGCTAATAACAATGTATTCAGAACATAGCTTACTGTGAATAATTCATAAACTTACATTTTTACTAAGGAGGTACCTGTCATTTTTATTTTTTCTCTAATCTGTGGTAATACCAGTTACGAAAATATTCTAACACCCCTATTCTGAACGCATCAAAACGTTTAGAAACGAAATCTACACTCTCCGTCTCTTTTACTCTAAATGTAGATGAAGGAGATGGATAGCGTAAGTTTCGAATAGAAACGTTTTTTTTTCTTATATTTTGGCTCCACACACAGTGTATTTAGCCAGTGTCAAGTATTGTACATTTTCATCGAGTTTTAGAATATTTTACGTAGTCAAGTCATAGTCATAGTCCAGTCTAAGTCATGCTCTAGTAAAGTGCTGACAACTTTACTAGAAACTTCTATGGAATTTTGGAAGCATTTTAAACATTAACTCTGGAAAAAGCACAAGTTTTGAGAAATAATACAATGCAACGACGTGAACTTTTCCGCGTTCCCGCCAAAACTCAACAAATATATTGTCGATGGATTTGAGAAAAGGGGTGCTAGACCCCCAGGGAAAGATACCTCACGCTAACGCTATCGCCAAACGCTAACTCCAAAATGTACTGAAATGACATTTTGGAAATCGCTAACTTTTCCGCAGCGAATGTCATTTCAATACATTTTTGGAGTTAGCGTGAGGCGTTAGCGTTAGTGGTTGATATCTTTTCTAGACCCCCAGGTCTGTGGGTATTTTTTTCTGTCTAATCTGTGTCTGTGGATAATACTGAATCTGTATAAGCCAGGTAAATTAAAAATTCTTCTTCTGTATACGTATTACTTGAAGCGAGATACACACTTAATTGAATCGGGTTATCATCATAAACCAGTAGTGCAGTAATGTAAAGTAAAAAGCGCACGTTGGAAACAGTTGGAAATTTCTTGGATTATGATCCTAAAACCGGTAGGATAAGAGCCCATTTACGAGCAACTGTGATGATAATCTGTGATGTCTTGCACCAAAAATGGTACCATACAATACAGTACTGTGCTACGTGATTTTGGCTTAGCTCAGAATTTCTAAATATTACAAAAAACATTGTTTATTTGTCTGGCTTAACTATTTTAGAATAACGATGTGGCACAGGTGCCTAAACTACAATTAGAATCAACATTAAGTAGATGCTTTTTATTATAGAAACTTAAGCGGATGGAAAACGAGTGCCTCTAAAACAAACAAAAACAAACGCAAGGTATAGAACAATAATTTTAACGTGTTTATTTTTCCATTATTATATAGGTGCGACCGTGCGACGTTTGAAAAATAATATGATTTACGGGTGGAGTTTAGCAACATTAAATGTTGGTGGCCAAGGAATATCTTTAGCTTTAGACTGAGGAAATGACAGAGTAAATAAAATCGATACAGTAACGTGATTAAAAGCATTTCAACATAATATATGTACCTACTTACTAGCATGTACGCAAATGTAGAGATGTTGATATTGACCGTCGCTGCTCTTATCACGCCTACGAGTTACAGATATGATTTAAAAGCAGCTGTTTAGTTGTTTATTCAAATATATGTATGTATAGGTACTTAACATTTGAGATTTAACGCGGAACGTAGGTTTATTTATACCTACCTCTTTTATAACAACTGAGTGGTTTGATACGGTTGATCGAAAACGAGGGCTCAGAGCGTGCAATGCGTCTAGCCAACAAACGTATCAGACTTTCTTTACCAAGGTACACATAACATGCAAAAATACCAAGAATCGTGAAAAATTGTAAAATACGCTTTGGTACACGAGTACTATTCTAACGTGATAATTATAAATAACTGGTTGGTAATTTGTTAGTGAACCATTAATGGTCATACAGTGAATAGCGTGTGAATAGCGTACGAGATATCATTCAATACTACTGCTCTAGAAGCGACCTTTGATAACCCGAGCAAACTATCGAGGAGACGTTCCCCTAGATGGCATCTCGGCATGATCTGGGTTTTTTACATTATTTTCTCAAAACATTTTTTATACTATTAATGTTTATAGAGACATTTCCTGTTTTTTTAATGCTAAACCGACGCTATATAACTTTCTTTTAACACAGCATTTTGCTTTATTTGTGTCAGTAAGACACTGTCAGTTATTTTTGTGTTACCTATTTAAACTAGGCATGAAAGTGGCTACATTTTTGTTTTGTTGTATCATTTTCAGTTGTTTTTAATCCTTGCTGTAGTTTAGGATAACAAAGCAATCGCAAAAGTTTCAACTCCATCTCATTTCAAATAACTAGAGAGAGGATGACATTAGATTGTGTCACAAGGGACCAAAGTAATGTACATATTTAAGGCGAGAGCGATTGTATGAATCTACTTCTAAAGTAGAATCCTAAACGTAGCCAGTGATTCAAAACAAAGTTCGTCGCTCGTTTGGTACCGTTTGGCACACTCTGCTTTTCATCCGCCTCTTTGAGAAGTAATTTTGTCACTGTTATTAGTTATTAGGTGCCCCAAAATTATCCAGTTTAGGTGCACTTATCGATTGAACCCGTTTTTCGAATAGTTGGGATGAGACAATTTTACACCTCACAAGCTCAGCAGGGTTCTCTTTGTCATTTGTAATCAATATGTATGCAAAAGTGCATTTTATCCGCTAGCGGCGATTTTTTTTGTGTTCAATCATTTTCTTTACCACCACTCGTGCACTAACCATTTTTTTCTGACCAAAGAGGTGAAAAGTTGTGTTTCGCTGGTTAATCTGGGCCTCGTACTTTTGAAACCTTCTTTACGCCCCGGATACAAGTAACACTGGAATTCATAGTCAAGGTGGGGGCTCCTCTAGGGGATCATTCAGGCGCTGTGCGGCGAAGTCTAGTTTTATGCATTTCATAAACAAAATTAAGTAGCCTCCAATCTGACAATTCTGACATTGTCAAAGGCAGGATGCTATGAAAGTGAAAGAAGAATGATTCAACATTCAACCTCGATGTTAAAGTTAAATGTTAGATTTTCGGGGTTTGTTCACCCTTTGTTTATGAATACCACTGTAAGTAATCGCGCCAAAAACCAACTTTACAGCTAAGTATAAAAAATAAATATTACGAATTTGACAGCCCTAATAGCAATGAAAAAGACTGGTTTTACCAAGAAGATTATTATAATAATTCTTGAGCACACAACACAAGTCTAGCAAAGATCCCTTTCCATTAGCGTTAACGCCATACGAAACACACAAATGTATGGGAATGATACTAAACAAAAATGAGAAATTACCTGCGGAAAAATAGCTCAAAATGTATGCAAATGACATTACCGGCGGAAATCACTCTTCCGCAAGGAGCCAATATCTTCCCATGTTTACGTTATCGTTTGGCGTTAACGCTCATGGAAAGGGTACCTTTGTTAGATCTCCTGTTCTGTACTCTGTAGGTACCTGCTTGAAGGTTTTACAATTTACAACTGTTAACATTTAAGTTTAGGAAACGCAACTGACTTCAAAGTGGAGGAGGTTCTCAATTCAGTATTATGTTTATTTTTTCCTTTTATATGACGAACCATTTTATTCAAAAGGACATTAGCTACATTACAACAGAATAGACACCCTATCTAACTTAAATCTTGCAAAAATGGTGGGTTTTGGGGCAGCCATGTACATGTACCGTTCGTTCCTAGTTACTAACTAGGTGCTTAATCAGATGATATACCTACCGTCTAATGTCAACAAATGCGTATAACAAATTTCAAAATCGGCAAAATGTGTACAAATATGTACGTACAATTATGTAAATATGTAGGTCCGTAATTCAGACTTTGTTAAAAGATGTGACTGGAAACAGTCCTCTTTTTAATCTAATATGTATTTTATAGAAAGTATAATTTCGCCAAACAAGACCCCGCACGCTGCAATAACAGAAAGTTCGATACAGACCAGACCAGTGCAATCGCTTACTTTCAAGAAGATAAACGTTCATTATTTTCAATGAGTCATGTTATAAAACTAGTAATGAGCCGGGATACAGATAAAACAATCATTAGGTAGTTAAAGAGACACGAAAATCTCCGAAGACCAATTGAATGATCAATAATAGTCTACACAAGGGTCACGGACAGCCTAATAATTGTTGTCTTGCAAGAAAGAAACTAATATAGGTAGTTGCCCAAAAGTTTATAGTTCGCAGAATTTTGTTACTAAGTAAACAATACTTTGCACGCTTTACGTGATGATCAGTGGCCTTTTTTGTGTAGTATGTGGTAGATTAATTTTATTGTAGAAGTTTAACTGATAAGCATTCATAATAATAAGCCCATTCAGAGGGGAAATTTACTGGGTGTCAATTATTATGACTGTCTTTAGTCGGTATAATTGAGAGCAAACAACCCATGGCACGCTTTGTTTTGAATCGAGAGCCATCGCGTGTGAGAAGCACAAAGCATCTGTGGCCGGCAGCACCAGAGTGCCCGCCCACTCCACAGAAAAGAGCGATTTTCATCTGAGGGTCTTATCACAGAACCATGTTTTCATGTAAATACTAGGTACATTCAATGGCAATCGAACTTAATGTTCCACACATCACCAAAGACCTCATCAGTTGTATATTTCATGCAAAATGGTAAGTTCGCAAAGGCGTATGTCAGAACTGCACAGCAGAGCGCACCTGGAGGTCATACAGTAGTTTTCAATCGACTTGCCTTAAGTTGTCGAAGTTCAGTTTGAGTCTCGTGATAGATAATCCGAGTTCACGGAAACTGTGGTCAGCGAAGTCCGGCAGCTGTGAGTAGGAGATGTCCAGACCGATCTTGGTCTCCGGGCTGAATTTGTCGGCGAGGGCTTTCACTATCTCTTCGTAGGAATTGATCCTCTGGCAAACGACTAGGATGGCTCCGATGCCGGTGTCCTCTCGTCGGCAGGTGCAGGGCGAGATCTCTCTCCGCATGGCGCAATGATAGCTAGCTCCAGCGCCGATCGGGCAGGCGAGTGCGCACAGCAGCGCGGCAGTAGCAGCGAGCGCGTGCTTTGGCGCGAACATCGTGTGTGCCGAGCGATGCTGGTCGCGCTACTGGCTCATTGGGGCTCCACGCTCCACGCTCTCGCCCGCCCGAACGCTGCGCCAGCGCACCCGCCACCGCGCCGCCCCGCTACTCACTCAACCACCATCCCATATACTCGGAGCGATGCACTTTCTTCATCACTGAAACAATAACCTTTACCCACCTATTTACTAAGAATGGGCGAATGCGATGTCTATTGAAATGGCGAATATAATTGTTATTTTGTTACCATTACTGTACCGAAAATAATTTTCTTTTTTCTTAAAAATACAGAACCTTTTTTGCCTATTGCTCTTTTGGCCAATCTTAATTATTTATGCTTTACTTATTGATCTACTTACGTCTTTTTACTTATTTTAATTTACCAATTCGGCTCTGCCACTCACCCGTAGATAAATGATCGCCCACCGCGCGCGGGATTCGATTTCAAACAATAACCATATAGATATATTTACTACGTAGACAAACTTAGACCGTAGAACAAGACCTCCGCCTTATGGTCGATATCATCACAGTCACAGGTCACTGTAACCTCAATTACCACCTGCACAAAATCGGTGGCACAGACAGTCCTCTGTGCCAGGGTTGTATGCAGGAAAACGAAACAGTGGAACATGTGCTGTTATTATGCACAGCCACAGAAGAGACAAGAGAAACGACACGTCTACTGAACGAACAAGAACAACGACCGCGGGATCGTTTGCAATCGGTCTCCAAGTCACCATCTAATGTAACATCACTGGAACAGTTGTGCCAGCGACCCAGAGCCGTGCTCCGATACATAAAGGAGCTAGGCTGGCTTGGGTGAATGCTGGCAGGGGGAAATGCACAAACACCCCATGCGGGACGTCAGTGCAGGCCTTACCGCCCCCAAAAGAATAAAAACAAGAATGACTACGAAATTTTATTAATAAATAAAGAAATCAGTTTTGGACATGTCTTAGAATTAATAAAGTAATCTGGCCATGCATAATATAAAATACCGTAACACTGAATTTAAGTATCAAGTCGTTTTAATCCACTTACCCATTAGCGTCACATAAAAAACTGATAAATTGGTTTTTAGCGGGAACGCGGAAAAGTTATCAGTTTTGCACGCCTGTCAAAATGACTTATCTGTGAAAATGACTGTCATAATTACTCATCTGTCAAAATGACATCTGTAAAGTGTGGAGTAGTTTTAACAGTCTCTAGTATTTGGTTTTGCGCCATCTAGTAGCAAGGGCGGACCTAGTTTTTTTTTAAATAAAACGTCTCATTTATGCAATCCTGGTAGGTACCTACTACCTATAAGGTGTACCAGGCAACGAGGCGGGTCTGGGGTAGGTTAAAATTTTTCCTACTTGTTCTATTAGTAGAACAGGTGGGATTTTTTCCTGTTTGTTCTATTGGTAGAACAAGTAGTAGAACAGATGGAAACGACCCGACCTGTCATCCGTATCATCGCTATATAGACCAGGGCCGAAGCCTTCAAAAATGGTAAAAAATGAAAAAAAATTACAGTAGGATGAAACCCATTAGAAAAGGAGGGGAATATGATCAAAATAAAAGGAAAAATAAATTACGGTCGATCCGAGTTCGGGAAGTGGGGGGGGGTGAGTTTTAAAGGGTAAAAAATGGTTTATCTTGATTTCCGGTAAAACTACAAGTCCTATGGAAAAAAATTAAATGGCAAAGTTGTAGGCAATAAAAAGATCTACAACTTTTGTATTTGCAATTTTTTCACATAACCTCAAAATTTAGGTGAAAGTTCAAATAACCAAGTTTTTGGTTTTTTATTTATATCTTTTTCAAAAACAATTTTTTTTCTACGAAATTTGGTGAAAACTTACCTTATTATGTCCCAAATACACTGTAATTTTATTTGATTAAAAATATTTATTTTTTCGCTTCATTTTAACTTAATATCAAAAAAGCACCCTAATATTCAATCGAAAATCCTGACGTGAAAATATCAGCTTTTTTCAAAAGGTTTGGGGGCTTTTTGGTCGTTGAAATATCTACTTTCTGATGGTGTAAAAAAATATACATTACTATAGGAAATATTCTTAGAAAATGCAAAAAATTGAAAAAACCTCAAATTCGATTTTTTTTTTTAATTAACTATGTATTGTACATATCATCAAAAAAATGTGATTGCTGCAATTTTTTTTAGTTAAAAAGTTTGTTTATTTTACTCGAATTACATTCATGTCATAGAAAATCTCATACAAAATAAATATACATGTAAATCGTACTATTGAATTTAGAAACTTAATTCTGTTTTTTTTTATTAGAATGAATGACGTATAAACAATATAACAATAATATAACTTTTTTCAAAAAGTTCGGGGGCTTTTTGTTCGTTGAAATATCTACTTTCTGATGGTGTAAAAAAATATACATTACTATAGGAAATATTCTTAGAAAATGCAAAAAATTGAAAAAACCTCAAATTCGAAAATTTTCGTATTAACGTAAGATTTCATGTTTTATTGATAAACGAAAAAATTGCAAATTAAAATATACTTCTATAATTAACAAACAAATAAGTTAATAAAGTTAATATTTAATAAGACATCTACAATATTTTGAAAAAGTTGTAGAATCTTCTTTAAATAATATTTGTAGATGCCTATTTATTGCTGTTTTAAGATAATTTATATACCTGAGTGACCTTCGGTGAATTAAGCCCATTGTAAGTTATTTCATTGAGAAGTGGGGACGGACCTAGGAGGGTCTGGGCCTTACTACATACCTGGTATTTCGTAGCAGCTGTAAAAACCATTAGCCAGTATTCGAGATACAGAGTAGTGTACAACATCGTTTTTAAAAATACACGTGCAGGCTGTGTTACTCTAAGTGATTTGTGAGAAATTTACGTTATTCAAAGAATCGTTTGGAATCTACATAGCAAGGTAAATACTATCTGTATTTTAATCTATATTAATCAGCTTCAAAGTAAAAATAGTAATATTTACGATCAACTAGAGTTGGAAAGATTTGTCGTATCTGACGATGAAGAAATAATAATAAATAATAAATATGTGTGGACAATTCACACATCGCCATCTAGCCCCAAACTAAGCATAGCTTGTACTATGGGAACCAGATAACTGATACAATACTTATATACTTTTTTGTTTGTAAATACATATACATAGAATACAATATAACACCCAGACGCAGAACAAACATCTATGTTCATCACACAAATGTGATGAACATAGATGAAATGCCTCCAAAGAGACAAAAACTAATGAGTAACTGATTAGAATTTCAGATAAGGTATTTATAAATAACAAGATTAACGTTTTTTAAAAAAAATTTAATGAATAAGGTAATTAGCACTGCAACTGTTATGGGCGGCCGTATTGCTTAACATCAGGTGAACGACCAGCTCGTCAGGTCATTCATTCTAATAAAAAAAAAAAACAGAATTAAGTTTCTAAATTCAATAGTACGATTTACATATATATTTATTTTGTATGAGATGTTCTATGACATGAATGTAATTCGAGTAAAATAAATAAACTTTTTAACCAAAAAAAAATTTCAGCAATCACATTTTTTTGATGATATGTACAATACATAGTAATTAAAAAAACAAATCGAATTTGAGGTTTTTTCAATTTTTTGCATTTTCTAAGAATATTTCCTATAGTAATGTATATTTTTTTTACACCATCAGAAAGTAGATATTTAACGACCAAAAAGCCCCCAACCTTTTTAAAAAAGCTGATATTTTGACGTCAGAATTTTCGATTGAAAATTAGGGTGCTTTTTTGATATTAAGTTAAAATGAAGCGAAAAAATAAATATTTTTAATCAAATAAATTCCAGTGTATTTAGGACATAATAAGGTAAGTTTTCACCAAATTTCGTAGAAAAAAATTTTTTTTTGAAAAAGATATAAATAAAAAACCAAAAACTTGGTTTTTTGAACTTTCACCTAAATTTTGAGGTTATGTGAAAAAATTGCAAATACAAAAGTTGTAGATCTTTTTATTGCCTACAACTTTGCCATTTAACTTTTTTCCATAGGACTTGTAGTTTTGCCGGAAATCAAGATAAACCATTTTTTACCCTTAAAAACTCACCCCCCCCACTTCCCGAACTCGGATCGACCGTAATTTATTTTTCCTTTCATTTTGATCATATTCCCCTCCTTTTCTAATGGGTTTCATCCTACTGTAATTTTTTTTGGTTTCAAAAATTATCTACCCTGGTCTAATAGGTTCTGGCAGAGATGACGTCACGGGGAAACCCTTGTCTGCGGGCTTGCGGTGGTAGGTACGAAACTGTACTTATCAGTGAGTTGGAAGTTGGAAGGCTATATATATATATCCCTGTCGTGGTGTGACTAGCCCGTGGCGTCAGATCTTTGGCCGCTTGGTGGCTGGTGCAGTCTTCGACGTCCTCCATCCATTAATCAGAGGAAAGTCAGAAAACTAAACAGACGTTTCACTTTTATATTATTCAGTAGGGGACAACTTAGTTACAGCTAATTACAAGATTCAATTTGGGCTTATTTTAATATAAATCGCAAAACATTTGCCTGTTTTCTATAGGCAAGCATGCTTTATCGTCCACCATGTCATTACATACCATCAGGTGAGACCATCCCGTCGTCAAATGTTAGCCTATTAAAAAAGATCATCATTAGCATCATCCGTCTACTCTCTCTTATATCTATATCGCATTTAAATGGGGTCGGTGTCGGTGGAGCATGTTTTTCTCTTCCCCTCATTTTAGTCAGACGTCATCTCTTACGCTACTGAATCGTATTCTGAAATACGTATTAGCTAGGTATATAGCCATAAATGCGTCTGTATAATAGGTATGATGACCTTTATCATTATCATTGGGCCAAGTTTATGAGATAAGCATCATGAACTCGCTTATCTCTGATGCTTCATGCTCAGACGTATATTTAGACTTTCATCCTATAAGTATTCATACGGTCAGTGATACTACAAGAACGTAACCCAGTAAATCTGGTACCTATTATATAATATTGGTAAGACATATCAGTAATAAAAGATTTAATTAATTATTTCATGTTGAAAATCAAGAAACCAAACCAACCAACCAGTTGGGCTATGCTTCGACCTAATAATAAGAGGCGGGTCAGGATAAAATGCGGAAGTCGGCAGCACACGGATCGTTTGGTGCACCCTGGGCGACGACGACTAATAACATCTCTTCGGGGTTCTTGTTAGTCGTTGGCTAAATTCCTGGCGGGACCCAGGCGCGGATCCAGCACACGTGTGGGCACGTTGACTCTAAAATAGGCTAAGTGCGGACTATGGACTCACTATGACGAATTCCTATGTATCTACGACGTTCACAAAATGTGTGACGACTCGGTAAAAGCCACATACAGCGTAGGTGTTGACAAGCGCGTAGCCAGAATTTTGTTTGGGACTTGGAACTATGTTATCAAATATTCATTACAAACGCAGAGTAGGTAGAGCATACACGTGAGCGAAGCGAGCTCCAAAATTTTTCTTATTTATAGATAAGACACGTAACAGTTTGGCTACTTTCAAAATTAAAGCTCCCGATCTGAAAGATATAAAAATACATACGAAACCAGCGCAAAACTTTGGTAGTTTACAAATAGATGTACGAATTCGATTGCAAGAAAGGGCACGGTAGGTAACATAGCGCGCGAGCGAAGCAAGCGCCGAAAACTTGCATGTTTATTCATAAATCGTGATAAGACAACAAAAATTTCAGCTTTTTTTTTAAAGGTAGAGCTCTCTATTGTAATGAACTGTTGGATAACTGTTTGTGTCGGTTTTGATGGAGAAAAGGTTGAGATTGATGCGCTTTAGCTCAGACTCCCGCCGTTCAGGAAGTACTAAATAGTTAAGTAGGTATAAGTACTACTTATAAAATGCGCGCTGTGCTGGTCTTCCTCATGAGGCACGCAGGTTGTGCAACGTTACCTGCAGGTACCTACTTACTAGTTATTACCCACATGTTGCTAGGGCTAGGGGGGCAGCTACACCCTCTCTGCCCATACAAGGCTACTGGCTATGTACCTATATGGCTACGCGGACAATGTAGAGCTAATGTTTAATTTCTTCAGGCATATCAGCCTGTCAACCTCAATTAGGGTTGTGGGCATGCGCACCTTGCCCGCTATAGTAGATCCACGCCTGGTGGGACCTCTCTGCGATCTTTATTTTTCGGCATATAGACGTAGCAGAGAGGTAAGGAGAACACGACCGTTAGTACCTACTGTGAGGCTCGCGTCAGAGTTTTGGCCATAGCGGTGACGCAAGCTAGGCTTGGATGCTTAACAATATTATTTTTTTAATTCTATCAACTTTTTAATTGAATTATTATTATTAGTCAAGAAATTAGAATAAAAACAGGCGCCTGATTGTTTGAGTCGCTAAGTCACTATTAACACATGTTGTTATTAAAGTTTGAAGCCTTGCTAAAGCTTACTAACATAACGTAAAAAGAAACTTGCTTTTAGGCAGGCGTATAAGTAATACGACTGCAATCACCTCGAGCGATTGATACTATCACGAGGATATTTTTTAAGACTCAAGTTATAGATACTTATTTACCACAATATGTTGCAGACGTATATCGTTGACAAGACCTACCTACCATCATGATCATCAGCCTGAAGGCGTCCTCTGCTGTACATAGGCCTCAACTGGTGCACAATATTATAGGTAGGTATATCAGAGGTGTACGTACAAGAAGCGGTTATACTTAGTGCATCAATGGGTTAGACTAGCTAGAGCTAGACTAGCTACCATCCTATCTCAATGCTTCTACCCCAAATAATATAATACCTCCAGTACAGATACCTCATCTCATACAACAGAATAACTCGGGCTATTTTACGAATTATTTTATTTCTGCATAACGCCAGATTATCAAGCGACATTTATTGCGATAAAATGTGACAGATGAACCTAGGGTAGGTAACTCCTTAATTTTTATTTGGAAAAATTAAGAGCCCCCGTGACGTAAAAGTGGTAGAAACTATTACTTAGCCTGCAGACTGATACTGTCTGTCTGTCTGTCTGTCACCAGGCTGTATCTCCTGAATCGTGATAGTTAGACATTTAAAATTTTCACAGATGATGTACTTCTGTTGCCGCTATGTACAGCAAACTTGTGTTTTTTTATGGATTTTTACTTATGATATGATAGTAGGTATGTGTATTATTTTATACATACCTACTTACCATAAATAAAAATATTATCAAGAATGTACGTTGTCTGCGCTACGTCAATAGAGTAATTAAATTATTATAATATGGCATATACTTATGGACTAAAATATCCATTAAAAACTAATTTAACTAATACAAGAGAGTTCGATGTCACGTTTATTCACTTCAACTTATCTTAAAATAAATTATTATATAGTAGGTAGACGAATGGGTACTTACTATACAGATGTTTGGTTATATCCCAGATAATATAATACCTACAGTCAAATGCCTAATCCCATATAACGGAATAACGCGGGCTATTTTACGAATTATTTTATTTATGCATAGGGCAAAATTATCAAGCTACATTTATTGCGTGTTATGCGAAGTATTAAGAAGTATTGGGCCAAATAAATATATCACAGTCTTTTTGTAAGAACCATTTGAATATAAAAAAAACGCGGTTATTTATAAACTGTCGATTTATTGCAAACGGGCAATGTGTCTCACAATAAAACGGTAGATTTTTCGGCATCAGTTCGTTTCATTGTAATTGTGTACTTCTAGTGTGGTCAACTCAACCTCAACTGGTTAGTAAAAATTGGTGCATTACGGGCTTGTTCACAACTAAACGCTAATAAAACCGTTTTTTTTAAACTCACCTCTGGGCACCGAATATTTCTAAATATTCGTAAAATCATCCGTTTTACAAATGCGGGCTAATAACCGGTTTTATTTTCGTTTTTTTATAAAAACGGTGACAAATGCACCGCAATGGACATTAATTAGTAACTAGGGAGGCTTATATTCAGCAGTGGACATCTTCAGGCTGATGAAGATGATGAACCGGTGACTCAAAAAAGATGAAATAAAAATAGGCATTATGTAAACCGAAACTCCAAATGTGTATTTTATATATTCTTTGACAGAATCTGTGACCTTTGCCCGATAAAATGAATCTATTAATTATTTATGATCCGGTTAGATGTAAGCTAAAATTAAAAGATATCCAAGGAGTAATACCGAATTCTTGGCATGTTTTCAACGAATTCCTAACAATATTTGAGATACTGTTTGAGGAAATCAATCAATGGTATCGTATTATATCATAATCGCATATATATATCCAGTTTTATTGCCTTGTATTTAGCACTAATCTTGTGTTAAGAATTAAAAAAAAACTGTCAGAAATTATGACTTTGAACGATAACGTTGAATAAATAATTGCTAAAATTTTAAAATTACCTTAGGTAGTTACTAGTTACTGATATTATAATTAACTAATAAACAGATAATACAATTATAATGTATACTTATAATATATATAAATCGTTAGACATTATAGCGTCCGACCTTTCTTTCCATACAATTGTAGTAGTTATATTTAATTTAATATACTTAAGTACCTACTTATTTCAAATTTTTACTTGAATTTAATTTAATTTTTTAAAATACCGCTAATCCGGAAAACGAAAGTTTTCAACCAGTGTGTGTTGCCTGCCAGTGATGACTTATGGCACTGAGACGTGGTCCCTTACTGTCGGCCTGATTAGTAAGCTCAAAGTCGCACAGCGAGCTATGGAGAGAGCTATGGTCGGTGTTTCCTTGCGAGACAAGATCCGATATGAGGAGTTCCGCAAGAGAACTAAAGTAACCGATATAGCTTTCAGAATCAGCAAGTTGAAGTGGCAGTGGGCGGGCCACATCCCTCGTAGAACTGACAACCGTTGGGGCAGAAAGGTTCTCGAGTGGCGACCACGAACTGGAAGACGCAGCGTAGGTGAACCTGGTCAGAACCGTTGGGAGCCGATGGATGCAAGAGGCAAGCAGCCGCTCAAAGTGGCGCTCTTTGGGGGAGGCCTATGTTCAGCAGTGGACGTCTTCAGGCTGATGATGATGATGATGATGACTTGTTTTTAATAGAGAAAGGAGGCCTGTGCACATTCATACATGTACGTATGTACTCAGATTTGGCCAGTCACCGAAACAGTATGTTCTTAGGATCAAAGCAGTAGTTATATTAATGTTACATTTTTTTAAATAGCTTGTAAGTATGCAAGTTTTAGAATTATATGAAAACACAAAAACAAAAATTATAGCTCTAAAGTCTAAACCAGCATTAGCACGTTCATTAAAATTCACTAATAAAGGCATTTTTTGTTTTTCTTTAAATTTACATTATGCTAAGTTATGGTTGATTTTTTTACGAACCACTTGCCTCCGCCCGGCCGTTGGTATCTATCTATAGGTTGCGTAGGTAGGTAATTTACTATTTCCAATCCAATGTGTCTAAGGTCTAACCAGATGCAGATCCGTCTGGGCTTAGTGGTTTTTAGGGTCCCGCGACGCCATTACTAAGCCTCTGGTGTCTGCCTGTATGTCTGTCCGACCGCGACCTAAACATAGCTGTTATATCTTGAACCGTAAACAGGTAGGCAGCTAACATTTTCACAGAATATTATTACCAAAGAGGTATAATGATTATATATATATTACAGCGGACTATCTAACAATACAAAAAAAGGTGACTAATTACTTAAGTGAGGTATTCAACGTGTTTTTTTAAGATAAGGCTTAAAGTCATAGATTTATATATCAGGATATGCCCGAAGGAACATTTTATTTTGTCAAAATGGCGTGGGAAAAGTCAGCGCTATCTATTAGATTTCGCGTGAACTATGACATGTTGAGAAAATTAGGTGCCTATCGCTGCCATTATGTCCGTCAATGATTATTCCAAATATAAATTCGATTATTTTGTTACAAAACAGAGTGTAATATTGAAAATATTGAATTACTTGAGGTAAGAAACTTGGTCTTTCTTTTTACTGCACTTTTGAGTATAGATTGTGCAACCCTTCACAATACAACTTGGCATATTTTGTTTGTGACATTCGACCGATGCCTTCTAACTGCCATCACAGACTGAGCGCTAGTGGATGCCAATCTGTTGAATTGGCTCCCACTTTGAAGCGACCATAACCAGTCATTAGGCCTGTCCATAATATATATGTCTATGCTGTACTACAAAATACACTAAAAGCTGCGCAAGTGAGTGTTCGCGATAAATGAATATCTGTACGAAACCCTCGGTGCGCGAGTCTGACTCACAATTAGCCGGTTTTTTTAAATATAAGTAAGTGGGTGAATCTCCCAAAAATGGACAAAATCGGCATGAAAAAAATTATTGAAAAATCTGTTGCATAATTGGTAAAATTATTGTGGAACAGCATATTTACTACAAGCGGCTACTGTTAAAACCCTTGGCCAGACAATTTAACCATTTTCCTAGTACCCAGCCATTTGCCTCTCACTCAATTTCACAGGTTAATGACGGCAGGATAATGACGATTTCGTAATAAAACACTTGATAAAAATACAAAGAAAACCCATAGGTATAAGAGATATATATTATTGAACTTACCTATTGTTGTATATTTACTGCACAGACTATCACTAGTTAATTATCACGCATTCGGTAGATAAATGTAGCCAGACTATATGATAATTCCTCTGGACCAGACACACCCTCCAGCTCTAAACAAGACTGTACGGACAATTGAGAGAAAGGAGTGTGGAATTGAATGGATCATAGAAAAGAGCGTGAAACGGCCGCTTTATAGACAAATACTTGAGACTCAATGCATAACGCGTTCCCGCCTTTTTTTTGAGTTTAATGTTTTGGCGGGGTTATGGTTGCGAAGTCCATTACACATAAAGTTGCGACATTTTCACAAAATCTATAAGTTATAGTAGTGCTCTATTAAAAATATTTAGTCATGTAATGTTTACACTATCAATTAAAACAATAAAACTAACAGTATTACCAATTTTAAGTAATCTTCTTAGAGTAAACAGTTGCAACATGGGGGCATTACATGTCAGGAATATGATTTTCAAGGTCAAATATTGCGAAAATAGTTTATTTCGGTTAATTCTGTGCTGCGTGTGAGTTAGGATTATAAAAGTAGAGTATTTTTAGATGTATGAAGGTAATAAATTCTGATATATTATAATTCTTATTTGGTCAAAATGTCAATACGTGAATTTGTCCATTTTTCTGAGATTGACCCAACTAAATAATTCTTACTTATTTTTACATTGAAAAATAGCTATGTAGAATTTGGTTCTGTAGTTCCTAATAGTAGTGACCTCACCTTTGCTACGTAGTAGATACTATAATTATATCGATTCTGTTTATTGAGTCCATCATATAAAATGGGTGAGTGTGACGTCAACATTATATACTTACCTACAATAGCAGTATACATACATGTTTTATACATGTATAAAACCTTTATTTATACATTCATGAATGGTCGGTGTTTTTTTTTTATTGGTGAATGAGCAGTGTGTATTGATTGATTTTGAATGAATGATAAAAGCGGATATAAAATAATTATAGTATATTATTAAATAAAAATTATACCAGTGTGCTAGGCTGCCTTGATATATGGACCTTGCTGTATTAATCTTTAAAAGGATATTACTTAAACAGATAATACCCGTGATATGTACGTGCCAATATAATGACCGTTATTGTCTAAAATATTTTGCGTTTTATTATAATTAATAGGGAAATGTTATAAAGATAATAAAAAAGGTTAAATGGCAGAATACCGAATATAACTCGATGGCTGCTTCGGTTCAAAGTCAGGATATTAAATCGGTCTTATTTACATAAATAATAATAAATATTTACCAAAATTGCTAAATTTTAATGCAACGGGTCAAGGGAATGTAGGTAATCGTATCCTTAATCGAACAAATGTCTTGACGAAAGATGCAGTGTGACCGAGATGCATCATGTGTTTTGCTGCGCCTAAAAAATAATCCCCAATACCTATTTAAGTACTTACTGGGATAAAAAAAATTATATGTTCGTCTAATGCAAGTGTTATGGGCGGGTGTGACGCTTAAGAGGACTGTCCATTTCAATGAGTATGTTATTTCCGATGCTATCCGTAGATCCACACGTATGATACGGGCAATTAATAAAGCCCGTGTACAACGTGTGCGAGTACATTTACCTTACATTCTAGCGTTTCGGGCGTAAATGATTTTCATCTTCTAAATGTTAACAAAATCATTTAATTTTGTTATCAAACGTTTGAACAGATTATCTATATTGTTCTGGTTTGATCAGTGTGTTTTATATTTTTAGATAATTCCTTTCTAAGTTTATATTTAGAGTTCAGTACCAGTAGTTCAATCAATTGAACTGTTAATTCAACTACTGAGAATAGACAGACTTTAAGTATACTCAGTGTAATATTTTATATTACTTGCTTAAAATGTATATATAACTAAAAAAATCTATCATTATTTTACTGTATTATCTATCTTTTCTATGAAAAAAACTAAGAAATGTAATTGGGTACTATAACTCAAAACATAGAACCTATATTTTTCATGTAGGTAAATAGCTCGACAGCTATTTATTGTCAAGATCCCTCATATACCACGGAATTAGTATTATAAGAATTAATAAAAGCATTGTTTAAACGATCAAATATCCGAATACATAAATACCAATATCATGGTCGAATAATCACGGATTTAAGAGTAGACGAACGTCGCTCGGCGTCGGTTTCACTAAACAAGTTTTTATTAATAAGGCGAAGTTTTGCGAATTCTTATATTATGTCGCATTATGGCAATAAACATACCATTTTAAATTATACTGGTGTCGGTATGGAAAATAGACCACACACTAGATTAAATTAGCTACTAGATTATTATATTAACAATGGAAAAATAAGAACACGGAAGTGAATTATCAATAGAAAAGTATATAATATAAATGGGTGTTTAAGTTTATAATATAAGGGTTATATAACTAACGTACTTAATCAGTTACATAGAAGTTGTCACCCTATACACGCTTTTCAACGGTTATCAGTTCTATCTTGTGCTTTTGAAAAAAAATACTTAAAATGACTGCCGTGGATTCCAAATTCTGCTGCATGACTTAGAACCGAGATATGAATGCTTAATTGCAAAGCTTCGATGACATATTCGTTTGGTGTTTATCCCATACATTAGATCTTGGACCCTAACTAGGATTCCCTGTATCTAGAGACCCAGGTGGAGAACCATGGTCCAACAACATCCAGACACGGAACTAGTATTTGCGTTTGATTTTCCTGTGTACAAATACCTGTCCTGCCGCAGGAATTGAACCCACCACCTGTGCATTGTTCAACCACCACACCACGGAGGCTGTCGGCTGTCATTTGAAAATGACAGCCGACAGCCTCCGTTAAATTTAAATAAACTTACAGTACAGCGTGTCAATTATTAGTACGGTTCGATACTGTCCTATCTATATACCATGAACGCTCATGTTCTTAAAACGAAAATTCAGGACGATAAAAAATCGGTTGGAGTTATGGTAGGTATGTCTAGCACCCTAACAAATTTTCTATGTAGTATAGACCTATTCCAATATTAGCTTAGACAATCTTTTGGTACCTATTCGGTGGCGAATCTGTATATTATATTAATGAATGCTTGTTGTACACAGCGCTGCTGAAAAGTGTGCGGGTGCTGTTTAGATCCTCTTTAAGTACTTACTTATCGTATATATAGATACTTTTCATCGTAATGTTGCGGGGTGCAGCGCTTATATTGTACGTACGCAAAACATACGCCAATTATTATTGGCTCTATCAAACTGTTAGTTAACCCTCGCTAAATTACATTTTCGGTTAGGCTAACCAATTGCTTAGATAGTCTAAAGAAATTTTCTGCCCTTTTTTCCATGATTCAGATTGAGCAAGCAGTGTTATCATTATATGATAATGACGTACGATAATGTGACAACTTTATAGCTGCTCTTAAATAATGATTAGTGGTCGATCAAATTATGTAAATGACGTGTAACTTGAAATAGCTTGTAGCCCGTGTGAGACCTAATGAATACCTACTATTCAACAATGTTCGTTAGGGTTATTGACCTTTTTTCTTGTTTATGGGACTGGTGGATATGGCTACGCATACGCAATTGTTCAAACATACATACGTGTACAATGTACATCTACCGCTTCAAAAGTTGGCAACCCCTTAAGTAAAGGATAAAACTGCCCCAACTCAACCACTTCGACTAGCAGAAAGGTACCCATAAGTTCGTGGTTGGCTCTCACAGCAACAGTAGCAGCGTGTGAGCTATCACATCGACTCTACGCGAGACTGCGTGCCATGTTCCACGCTGGCCAACTGTATGTTGGGGATGACAATACAATATATTTTAGTATTTATTTGATTCTTAGACATGCGTGTTTACTTATTGTTGATTTTCATTGTTATAGGAGCGTGTGTAAATTCCACGTAACTTGAAAATAAGCTCATTTGAGCTACATTCTTTCATCATTGCTGACTAAGCCACACTTGTCAAGGACTGCATTCCCCTTCCTCGAGACATTTTTTCAACTACAGGGTGCTTGTAACCTAAATACAAAAAGACGAACCATTGCGAAAAACTCTTACCACTTTGAAAACCATCTTTTCACGCACAAAATTATACAATTACTACCATTAAGTAGGAGATATAATATAATTTTATGAATCTTCAATTTAAATACAAATGGAGTTCACAAGTTTAAATAGATAGGTTAGGTACTTTAGATAAACCGGTCTTTTAAAGATATGCAAAGAACACGGATTTTGGCATTTTCGTTACCTCATCTGTAAAAATGATGATCTAGGGTTCATAGGCAGCATAAAAGGTACCTATTTTCTCATGTCGTCTATAACTTGGATTCTTACTAATAAGTACGGTAGGTAATGTAATGTGCCTACCTAATCTCCATAATTCATCATCATCATCATTAACAGCCTGAAGACGTCCACTGCTGAACATAGGCCTCCCCCCGGGAGCGCCACTCAGAGCGGCTGCTCGCCTCCTGCATCCATCGGCTCCCCGCGGCTTTCACCAGGTCGTCGGTCCACCTAGTGGGGGGCCGGCCTACGCTGCGTCTTCCAGTTCGTGGTCGCCACTCGAGAACCTTTCTTCCCCATCGGTTGTCAGTTCTTATATATAAATTAAGGCGTGGTCTGAGGCAGGGGTGTAGTAGGTTTTAGTATAAGAGTGGGTTCAAGAAAAATAAAACATGTATAGAGCGGTCGGGCCTTGCTTTAGTGTTTAGGGTCCCGTGGGCATCTTCAACGAGGCAATGCTTCCAGCATGTTGGGTACGCTCCATATCGGCATCGGCAGTGGGCTGGAGCATTTAAATTTAGACTGTCTATATGAGCCATAGCACCTTTTATACAGTTCACATATTCTTTGTAGTAGGCCCAGATAATACTTACAGTAGTAGTAGGTAGTGTAGCTAGTTCAGTTTTTATTTTATTATTGTAGTACTTAGTTAGCTTGAGTAATAAAGGCACATAATATTGTGTCTTCAACATTTTAATAGTATACCTATCGGGCATGGCCCGTGGTCCACCTGCTCAGTTCACCTAGGTGGACCATGGGCACTAGCGATTTAAATTAATGCGATTTTGCGTAAATTTCATAAACATGCTAATTCACGAGTCGTAGCATGCTAATTGCTATTGCTATGCTATTTGGTAAAATGAAATGAAATGGAAAAGAAAAATTAAATAAAAATTTAAATGAAAAATTAAACATGAAATAAATATGAAAAGAAACTTTATATTAAAATTTAAATTCAAAATGAACTAAATGAATTGAAATGAAATTTCATATTTCACTGAATTTCGCAACTACATTTCGTAAGCGAAATGCTAATTGAGTTATCACATGCTAAAAATGACTGCGAATGTTAATTAATCCATCACTAATGGGCACTATTTCTTGCCTGTGGTGTGCCTCAGTTCACCTACCATGCCGTACGATTGCGAGTGCCTTAGGAGTTGGCTAAAGCAACATCTAGGCCATTCCCTAGGGCAGCAGCATTCTTGTTGGTCTGCGTTATATACAATCTACTGCGGTCACCAAGATATTGCACCTGCCAAGCGCAAGGCCTCCTGCAATAGAGGAGGCATATATTCAGCCTATATTACAATGCATGCAAAAAGGCTGATGCTTATTGTTATACTAAGTTTATGGCAAAATCAGGCAATATAGATAATTTTTATACGTATCATCTGAATAATCCAACGTACATTGTCGTTCAGCGTAAAGGTCATTCTGATAGGCAGTTCTGTGGCGCAGCACATAACCATAACAGCATAATACAATCATTATAATTAAGTTCGGAGACTAGCTATTACCTTATTTTTGTGTTAATCTCCGCTGTTGACCTTTGACTTCTAATTTGACATTATTACCTATTTGGTTAATCGAAACGAAATACCGGAATTTTAAACAATGCATGTTCTTTTGTGTTCTCGCACCACATCGCTGATTCACTGAATGCGGATAACCATATTCAAAAAATTTGACCAATAATGTTTTTGTATAATTTTATTGTATGTACAATTAGCAGGATGATTTTGATATCCTTACTAGGTATTTATTAGCAAAACTAGCTGCTCCACCCTGGCTTTGCACTGGTTAATTAGTTTAACGCTCTAACCTGTTCATGGGAAGAGGGAAGTGAAAGGGAAAAAGATAGGGGAAAAGGATGAATGCTGCCTTCTTTTGTTTTCCCCTTTGCTTTCCCTTTTGCTTCGACAGGATATTGAGTATAGTGGCTTCATTTGCGTTGCATGGTGTTTATCGCATCGTATGGATAATACCGTGAAAATGACGAAAGGATTAATTTGAATAGCTCCGTAATTTTCAAGATATTGAAATAATTATTTTACCATCGTTAATTGACTTCTCTCATTCAAATAAGTAATAACAAAAAATTCTTGCAATAAAATGACTTTCTTGTTGGCTGGTGGAACTTGCACTCGGCCGGCAAATAATATCTTAGATATAATCTGTAAGCCACGTACATTATGGAGAAGACCTACATAACTTTCATCATCATCATCAGCCTGAAGCCGTCCACTGCTGAACTAGTCCTCCCCCAGAGAGCGCCACCTTAAGCAGATGCTTGCCTCCTGCTTCTTAAAAAAAATAATGGCACAAAAGTACATACTTATAGGTATGTACCGTAAAAGTAAACCATTAACTAATTTGAGTTAATTCCACAGAGCAAAAAAAAACGCTTCCTTGTATAGGCGAAGAGTCATTTGTTTCATAGCTCTGTGGTTAATTGAATGTTATATAAGCAGCCAAAGAACTTCATGAAGCTTTCAAAGCTTTCAGGTAAGCTCTTCAGCTATTATTATATCAGTAACAATACAATAGGTACAAATAGTACGGAGATTTATGACACCGCCCCCACCGTCCGTACAGTACACGTGCGTAGAAAAGCGTACAACTATTTGGATTTTCGATGAACCCGTTGACATAACCTTGTGGGTTCAAGCGGCAGTTTACGGACGGGTATTTAAGAAGCTGACCAGGTGCGATCGCGACACTTGTCTCAGCACTGCCAACGGATCACGTCGATTCGTGAACCGGACACAAAACAACATGTACGGGGCTTGGGTATGTACCTATTTCTTTTTATCACATAAAAATTTCTTCATAATCATCTTGTTCATCTTGCACAAAATTAGTTTTGAGGTTAACAGAAGAGAGACAGAAACCCAAAAAGCGAGTGATAACAAAGCTGTGCGAATTGTGATAATTATATAAACTTATTCAGGTGTTTAATCTTTAGGTATTTGATTAAAATTGAAGTATGAGTCGTTTTAGTGTGGCTACTTAGTTAAATATATGTTTATCAATAGGTATTTAAAAAAATGTATATTCGAAGGTACGAAACATTTGTAACATAATGGGTCAATTTGAATCCATAGATGATAGGTAAGAGAAAAACTACACTCAAGAAGAACGCATCCCGGGTATAAATGTATCTGATTGAAGTGATTCAAAAGCTTCAAAGCTGTACCTAATATTTTATCATTATAAAAATCTATTACCTAACATAAAAGTGCCATATACCAAAATAAAATTAACGAAAACAAGTGTTTTTGATACAGAAATATAATTTTTATCCTTATATAAATGTATAATAATTATATTATTGTCAGTATCTTATAAATATAATCTTCAAAAGTGTATTTATATTTAGGTACACTATGCAAGCAGTAAAATTACTTACGGGGATTTTGGGAATTTTTGCGACCAACCCGGATTTTTGATCACGAGTGTATAATTTAAAACATGTCATTTTTTCAGAATACTAAGGGGTTTGAATATTTTCAAAAAGAAAAATTGTTAAGTATATAAATTATCTAATTAATAATATAATTTGATAATATTCAATTCACTTAATCATGTTACTAGGCGCATAAATGAGTCAATTTAAAAATATAAATTCCTGTACTTACGTAATAAAATTGTTTGTCTGTGTTAATGCATCAAAAATTTTACCTCCATCGTAATCATTTTTTGCGTCTAACGAAACAGTTAAAATAGGGAAAAATTAGCAAGATATACCTACATGAAATCTTAGTAGGTACTTATACAAACTTACAAACTGTGAAACATGAATACTTTGAATTCACTTTAGTTTTCGCTTATACTTAAGTAGTGCAAAGCTCCTAATCCGTGCAGACTACAAGAGTTCATTTGCAAAATAATAAGGAATATGAGGACTAACAATTAAGAGCACGGTTTTGACTTCTGTCAAACACGTTCATGAGGTCTATTTGAGGTCACAAAGATAAATAATAAGTTATTGGTGATAACATTTTTTACAATTATTTATTTGTCGTAAGTTCTGACTAAAATTTTTAACTCGCAAAGCTCTCATAGTAACTTTCTTTTCTTTCTTTATTTCTTGGTCAACAATTGATTTTTAAAACCCGCGGTTGTTGCTTATCAATCAATACATACAATAAAACTGTAAGTAACTGGGCTAAATCTGAACATTGAACATTTATGGAAAATTTTGACTGCGCTTTTTAATCGATAAAGAAATAGAAACAATATTTTTTGAATTTTTTGTCTCTTTCTGTCTCTTTGAACACGCATCACGCTGGAACTACTTAACGGATTTTGCTGGAATTAGTTATGGTTATAGCGGATTATGCAGAATAACATTTAGGATACCGCGGGAACCTCTTGTTTGTGCTCCTAGGAAAAAATATGAACAAATAACAAATAATCACAAAATTTAAGGTTATCTTCACCGTTATACGAGCAACAACCAATCCCACATATAACCTGTAAAGCAATTAGTGCAGGGCCGAGCGGGACTCAAACAAGCCATTGTCATACTCGTTATTATTCGTTCGATACAAAATATCATCATCATCATCATCAACAGCCTGAAGACGTGTACTGCTGAACATAGGCGACCCCAGGGATTAACAATTTGAGCGGCTGCTCGCCTCCAGCACCCATCGGCTCCCCACGGTTTTCACCAGATAGTCGGTCCACCTAGTGGGGGGCCGGCCTACGCTGCGTCTTCTGGTTCGTGATTGCCACTCGAGAACCTTTCTTCTCCATCGGTTGTCAGTTCTACGAGCGATGTGGCCTACCCAATCATATATTTTTCATACAGTCGCCGTGCTGGATAGTGATCAGTTATCGCAGATAATTATAATATACTAGTCAAGAAGTCAAATGGTTATCTTTGATACTGTACATCTTGGACAGTACGATTATTCTATAAGCGAAGTTGAACGAAAAGAAGAAGTAGATGTATCTTTGTATTTGTACTTTCTTTTCGGTAGTGTGTTTTTTTGATACTAATTTGTATTTTTACTAGATAGTTTGTGGTATGCTATTAGTGAATATTCTGTGGAGTGGTGGATCAAAAAGTTTAAATGATAGGTCCAGGTGGATAAAAAGGTTAAAAACTGTTTCCTTACTAGATAATATTGTGCGCTTTTGCACGCAGTATTTTAATAACAATGATAGTCTTTCCGAGCTAGTGAGATGAAAAATAATTTGCATTATTTCCGTGTTAATGTAATAATGTAAGCTAGTGTGTGTGTGTGTGTGTGTGTGTGTGTGTGTGTGTGTGTGTGTGTGTGTGTGTGTGTGTGTGTGTGTGTGTGTGTGTGTGTGTGTGTGTGTGTGTGTGTGTGTTAGTGTATTATTTTTTCCTTAGTCTGGGATCCAGACAGACTTTAGAAAACTGTAAACCACCCAGTACGCCCCCGTTAAGATTTACCAGACAGACAGGCCCCTGTTACAGATTTGTTGAACATAGTTTATTGAATGTTTAAGGCGCTGAATGTTTCCAAATCGACTATTTTGAACGTGATTATTTCAAAACGTATACCATTTACAAAATTGGAAAAAATGCATGTTAAAAATGGTCATATCTTCTTTCCATCTGCCGAAACCGAAACACGTTTACGAAAAGTTTTCTCGATAGAAAAAAATCGTGAACTGACCTCTAAAAAATCATAGTGATAAGCTATGTTTCAATGCATCCGTCTATAAGCTTATTTTTTAAATAACAATAAGCATTTCTTCTATAACTAATTATTTGTACCGAAAAATGGAAAAGTCGAAGTGCAACGCAACATTATCGCCATATTTTTGCTATGCATAAAGCGACCCTATTAGGTACAAAATAAGTTTCATGTTTGTCTGCTGTAATAAACGTGGGCCTTAAATTAATGTTCAGAAATGACCAATAAAGTTTGACAACAATGAGTGCTACAGGCTGCACAATAAAGTGCCAGTGTCGTGAAGATTTCCCAGCCTATGAGGGCTTTAATTTACATATGAGTTTAGTCTATTGTATATGTAGATTAAACTACATAATAATATGAATTCTGGATTACTGCATTATGATAAGGGTTCGATAAAAAAATGATAACAATAATAAAATATAACATGTAAATAATCGCGAGTTAATTTCTAACATCGTATATTTTTTTAACGGTGGATCTAACTCGATAAGAAAATTATCATTGGAAACAGGAATTTCCGTTGAAAAATGAATAGCAGTGGACCGTTTCGGCACAGATTAAAATAGTAGATCCTACATTTCGGGGTATCATATCAGAATGCACTCAAAAAGATGTGATCTATTCTATAGATATGGGTAGGAAGGTACTTATAAGAAAAAACATTTCCATGTGACATCACAGTCTAGGTAGAGATACGAGTACAATTGGTGGCATAAAGCAAATAGCTCGTAAATTTGAAGGTCGGTTTTCCAGATAAGTGGCCTTCAACTCGCCAGATGACATAGGTTATAACCAAATCCTATAACCATCCTTAATGACTATTTCAACGATTTATATGTTAAGTATATACTTACCTATGCTCATGACAGAGTCACTCGATCAACTTTTAAATAACTGCGCGTTTTATCGACGACGTTTTTTATAGCCATTGGTTTTACCCTGAAGCATTTTTAAAACAGAGTTAGGAATTTTGGATACCTATATCATTAATTGAATCTAATGTCGGAGAACAAATCATTTCTTATTTTAGTTTTTCATTTTATATTCTAGTCGTTTGATTTTATGACAAATGTGCTGAGAATTGAGAGCTTTAATTATGGGTAATTCATAAAAGTCCGTGATTAATTCACATTTTTACAGCTACTTCCCAACTTTTGTACCCTGTTAATATTACAAAGGTGAACGTTGGGTGTGTGTGTGGGTATGTGTGAATGTTTGTTAGCTTCTATTCCGCGGTTTCTGAACTACTGAACCAATTTTGATGATATAAAATAAAATAAAACCAAAATAAATTGATTTTTATTTCGACCAACAGGGATCATAATGGATGGAATGGATATTGGGAATGTACATCGCTTATATGGTGGATGAATAATATACATATACTTAGGATACTTTTTATATCTGCAGGTGAAACCGTGGGGCGCATCTAGTTTATAATATATACAGAAAATTTGCAGTTAAAAAATTAAATATACATTGAAAATATGAAACTAATTAGGTAATATTAAATGTACCTACCAAAGTTTGTCTGCTCCTAAGATCGCACTTAATCCTCCGTATCTGTGACATACTCAAAAATGCATTGCACTAGGTATGTCACAGACTCTATGATTTAGAGGGATATACAAACAAAAGAGCTTAGGTGCTTCTGTGAACGTATTCTGGGGCCGTACTGTGAGCTTTAGTGCGATTCAAACCAGAGCCTGTATTGGATCGCTTCGTTTTTTTTTGTATGAAGATTTTGACAAGCGATCCAATATTGGCTCAATATTGAATCGCGCTAAGAGCTCACAGTACGGCCCCAGAGCTATTGTGCTGCTTGTGCAATACCTACCTGTTACATCCACGATTTAGGCATTTTAGCTATTTGCGCTACTATTATTTATGTACTATTTTTTATGGCTGATACACCGTACCTATTTTTTTTTTACTAATTATTGTTCTTGCACCTTGACATTTTTTATACTTACAAAATAAAGTTTTTATCGTTATTCTAATAAAATGAATAAACAAATGAATGCAGCGATCATATATTTGTATACTTAGATGACCGCAGTCTGACATCATCAGCATCGTATTTATAAATTATCATCTTGTCATCAAAATATTCTATAGGACTTACAAAACTAAGGTAGGTACGTACCGTACCACACAGGATGTTTATTGGGTCGGTATGGGTAAATCCAAATGGTGTTTTATCAAATACAATAAACTGTCATGAATCACTCATTAGGTACCAAACACTCAGAGATAAGTGCACCCACTTGTTAAATTAATTGATAGTTCGTATAGATAATAAATAACAAAATAAAAATCATTGCATTGTATTTGGTATGAGCAGAATGGCAAAAGGCCCGTAAAGTGTTGTACAGGATGAAACATACCGTCGCGCCATCTACCGCGATGTGTCTGTTCCAGCCTTAACAGCTGATGGAGGAAATATTAATAATTATTAATATATTTTGCATAATATATTAATGGCAATGCTATTTTTTTGAGCCATATTAAACATCAGTTTACCAGCAGCTTTACAGTGGTATTCATAGTCAAGGGGTGAACAAAGCACCAAAATCTAATTCAAGGTTCACATGGAGGTTGAATGTTGAATCATTCTTCTTTCACTTTCTTAGCATCCAGCCTTTGACAATGTCTTGGGGGCTACTTAATTTTGTTTATGAAATGCATAAAACTAGAATTTGCCACACAGCGCCTGAATCATCCCCTAGAGGAGCCCCCACCTTAACTATGAATTCCAGTGTTAGTCACCTGACGCCTCCACCAAACGTTTGGCCGAGTCCCTGTGTCCAGCTGTGGTAGAACTAAATTGAGATTTTAGTTGCAACGGCATCGGCATGCCGTTATATTGTGCAAGTCACACATCTCGTAATGTAGTTGTTTCATAATAATCCGGAAGCAAGGCAAGTTCAAGTTCATCGCACCGGGCATCGTTGACCCAAAGTTGCTCGAACGTGGCCAGCCGATATTGTGCAACATATCTCGGCAGTCGGCTCGACTTAATTCTGTAGGCTTGGTTTTCCGGACGGCAGCCTGCATGCACTGACGCGAAGCAAACGACGACGGTGTACTCTGCTCACACAAGCTCGGTGACCTTGCCCGTGCACTTTCTTTTCCTATAAGAACATAATAGTTATTTATGATATTAGGGCGGTAAGATGGTTTTTACTATTGAGTAGACAAATGTAACCATAGTGTTACCATAGTCACGAGTTTGTAAAAACCAATTTCCGCCCGTATTTCAACGCCGTTTTTCAACACATTTGCGAGAAAAATTGTACAATAGGTACTGAAATAAACTTTGTTTAGTGGGAAAGTAGCCATAAAAAATCTTTGACGTTTCTAATCTAATGTAAGTCTAATGTGAAAATCTAATACAGTTGCCACCACTCCACTAGAGCATGACTCAGACAGGACTATGACTATGACTAAGACTTGACTAGGTACGTGTATAATTCTATAAATAACACGAAAATTTTTCTTGCAATGCCTACTGGACACTGGCTAAATACACTAATGTGTGTGTGGAGCCATTACATAAGAAGAAGATAAATGGTCTAAAAAAGATGGCACGCATAAACTTATTACAATGCAAATGATTATGCAAATGGTGCCACCTGCGTTTAGTGAAAATTATAACTCATTGGTTTCATTTTCTCTTTAGAATTAAAGTGAGATAAACGTTCTCAGCAAACGCGCTTCCAAGGAGTTTCGTTCATTCAGCTTATTATTCTCATAATGTGAAACTTCTTGGTGGAATTCTTATATATTTTTTATGGAAATTAAAAAGAAAACCGTAGATATTTTTTCTCTAATCTATAATGGAGTTCGTGAGTTTTGGCGGGAACGCGGAAAAGTTCACGTCGTTGCATTGTATTATTTTTCAAAACATTTGCTTTTTCCAGTGTTAATGTTTAAAATTGGTAGCGTTTTACGCATTAAGTACAGAATTACGAGCATGATTGAGGGCAAGTGATATAATGTGGTGAAACGTGATTTTTCGTCTTGCTTCCAAAACTCCATAGAAGCTTCTAGTAAAGTTGCCACCACACAGCATGATTTAGACTGGACTATGACTACCTGACTTAGACTGGACTATGACTATGACTAGGAAACTACTTTGGGTGAAATATTTTATAACACGATGAAAGTATAATACTTGACACTGGCTAAATACACTATGTGTGGAGCCAAAATATAAGAAAAAAAATTCGAATGCACCTATGTACCCACCCACACCCACACCCAGACCCACAGACTCACATAGTTATTGTCACACAGTTTCACACGCGTGGGTCAGTTTATGTCTATGAAGTAGTACCTATACCATAACATTTCCCAGGGTTCAAAAACTCGCGTGCACCGTCTATATTTATCGTCTATAACGTCTATATTTATTATAACTATTAACGTCTATTATAGGTACTACTTCATCGACATAAACTGACCCACGCGTGTGAAACTGTGGACAGCAGCTAGCTTTTGTTTATGATGTTGAGAGTTGTATATGTCACCGTCTTTAGGTAAAAACCGTTTTGTTTATTTAAAAAAAACGCAAATAAAACCGGTTCGTTATAAACTGTCGATTTATTGCAAACTGACAATTTGTCTTACAATAAAACGGATGATTTTCGATTATTTATAAATAGTCGAGGCCCACTGCCCAGCGGTGAGTGTATAAAAAAATGGTTTTTAATAATTTTACTAACTGTGAACAAACCCATATTAATGGACCAATTTTTGCTGTAATTTATTGTTTTTAGTGTCATTAGTGGCTAATCAGTAGGTTACGATGACGAGCGAAGCGTTAGAGGTTAAGGAGAAATGTTAGGTTTGTTTTGACCACACTAGAAGTACACAGTTACAACAAAACGAAGTGATGCCAATTAACTATAAATAACTGAAAATTCGACCGTTTTATTGTAAGACACATTGCCCGTTTGCAATAAATTGTCGTTTTATAAATAACCACGCTTTTTTTTATAAACAAATGGTTCTTACAAAAAGACGGTGACATATATAAGTATGGACCATTCTATAAAATAATATTGTCTTAAGTTGATTTTCCTTTCTAACCTTTTCATTTTCGTTCTTTACAGATATTAGCGGCTGCACTCGCCGTGGCTTCGGCCGATGTTAGCCACCTTGGATACCATTACAAGGTACCGCAGACATCCTACGGATTTCCATCTTACCAGTACGGCCAGTACGGCCAATATAATCCTAGCCTTAGCGGCACACAGCTCAGAGATTCCCAAGGGCAGTATTTGGGATCTTCAGTTAGCTACAAAGATGTCAATCCGAGTGCTAGCAGTCTCATCAGTAGCGGTGTCACTGGTGTCAGCAGCATTGGAAGCGCGCTCAACAGTGGTAATTACTACAAAGTGACGCCGACCCCGATTAGTGTAATATCGAGTGGACAGAACAGCGGTAAATACTACCAAGTAGCACCTAGTTCCAGCAGTGGTCAATACTACGAAACTGTGACGGCTGCACCCAGCAGCGGGTCATACTACCAAACTGTAAGCTCTACACCCGCCAGCATCGGCCAATACGTGCAATCTGTTACTCCTTTACCGAGCATCAACAACCGGTACTTCGAGACTGTAACTCCTACGCCTAGCAGCCTTGTTTCCAGCCTCCAGTATGGTGGTTCCAGCACCGTCCAACCTATATTCCTTGGTTCGAACCAGTATGCAAGCCGATATGATACTAAATACCAGCAGTTTTATCAGGCATCCCAGCCAGCTGAAGTATACAAGCACTTTTACGTACACGCGGCCCCTGAAGAACCTGAAGTAGAAAAGCCCCGTACTCCTATCGTCTTACCTCCTCCCCAGAAACACTACAAAATCATTTTCGTTAAGACCCCTAGTACTGTATCGCGTACCTCTCAAATCGTCCCAGTCCAGCCTCAAAATGAAGAAAAGACTATTGTTTACGTTTTGGTTAAGAAGCCTGAAGAACAGCAAGAAGTAGTCGTTCCCAAGGTAGAACAGAAGCCCCCAAGCAAGCCTGAAGTTTTCTTCATCAAATACAACAACAAAGAAGACTCTCAAGCTGTGATCAACAACATCGTCAACGACTACAACAAGGACGGACAGTCAGTATCTATCAACGGAATCTCTCAAGATACTCCCGCTTACTCTGGAGATCTTTCTAGTCTATCCAATTACCCCAGTGGTTTCAGCGTGTCTGGTTTTCCTAGCGGCTCTAGTGCATCCAGCACCTCTGGATCAAGCTTCTCCAGTGTACCCAACTTCCCTAAAAGGTTTGGCGAGCCCAGTTACACCGGCGGATCAAGCCTTTTAAGTGGATCCAGCTTACCTAGCAGCTCCATTTTCAGCAGCGGTAGTGGTACTTCCAGCGCCCCTGGTCTTGCCAGCGGCTCCAACATTTCCAACGACGCTGGTTTTTCCACCATCTCTGGTCTTCCCAGCACCTCTGGTACCCCCAGCAGTTCTGTAGTCTCTAGTGACTCCGGTCTCATTAGTGGCTCGAGTTTTTCTAGCGGCTCTGGCCTTTTTAGTGGCTCCAGTGGTTCTGGCGTGTCCAGTGACTCTGGTCTCTCCAGCAGTTCCGGCTACTACAGCAGTTCTGGTCCATCTAGCGTCCTCTTTGACTCCAGTCTGTTCTCCGGCTCATCTAACGCGCCCTCAAGCTCTGCCTTCAGCCAGTCTTTTAGTTCAGATTTGAAGCCTAGCAGTGTATCAGTGCTGGACTCTGGCTCAGCCGGCAGTGCGCCTACCAGCAATACCATCTTATTAAGCACCTCTACTACCCCATCAAGCATCGTCTACGATGACCTCAACACTATTTCTACTAGTCAGGGAATCCCCCACGAAACTTACGGACCCCCCAAGTTTAGGTCTAGCTAATTTTAAGTTTTGGTGAATATTGAATAATCATTTTTACGAGTGGATATGAATAAATCCATTTAGATATTTTTTTGTTTATTATTATTAATCCTTGCCATTTACTTATTTTATGTCGTAATGTTCGTACTTTAACAAAACAACATTTATATAAAGGACATAATAATTAGGTCACAGCCCCCAGGGACTAACCTAACTATCTTAGGTATTATGTGTAATAAATGTTCCATCTTATATTAATTATAAATGGTTTTCGGGTTCATTTTTATCACGTCGCTTTTAAAGTACCGTAGGAAGTTATGGCATGACAATATGGGCATGCAACATTGCTCGTAGAACCGACAACCGACAACCTTACCATACAGAATGAAACGTTTCCGAGTGGCGACTACGAATTGGAAGATGTACTTAGTAGTGATGGATTAATTAGCATTCACATTCATTTTTAGCATGTGAAAACTCAATTAGCCTTTCGCAAATGAAATGTAGTTGCGAAATTCTGTGATATATGAAATTTCATTTCAAATAATTTAGTTCATTTTGAATTTAATTTTTAATATAAAGTTTCATTTCATGTTTCATTTCATTTTTCATTTCTTTTTTATTTCATTTTTCATATAATTTATCATTTTAATTTTCGTTTCAATTTTCATTTCCATTTCATTTCATTTTAGCAATTAGCATAGCAATAGCAATTGGCATGCTAAGACTCGTGAATTAGCATTTTATGAAATTTACGCAAAATCGCATTAAATTCCATCGCTAGTACTTAGGTAGCCCAGTCAGACCTCACTAAGCAGACCAAGACCAATGATATAATATGAGTTAAGGCCCCTTGTATAAAGAAGCAAGTAGATGTTCAAAGTGGCAACAAAATTGAAAACTATGAGAAGTAACTTGTGAATTAAGTAGGTAGGTAAGTACTTTATTTGCGTAAGTATTGCTTAGCAAAGTTCAGTCAGCACTTGTGTTATTAACCAGCTTTATTAAACAAATCTACTTTGACTTATATATCATTAAGATCATAGTATAAACCGTTCACCATAAGTTATCCCTTGATGTATAAGTATATAACTAATTATATTAAGTATTTAAAAATATGCAAGTATAATCTTAGTAGTTAGCTTGAGTAATAAAGGCATATTGTCCATTAAAAAAAGTATAATCTTAAATGGTAACATACTTATAAGCATTATGTAAAGTAGATGTAAACATTATCTAAACTTGGATGTACCCACACAGGTTAATATTGTACATGCACGTTTAAATAATATAAGTAGGCAGGGGATAACTTAAATACAAACATTTATTGCGTTCCATAAATTAACATAAGTAACCGACGCTTACGCTGAACGGTCTGTATTTACAAAATATTTTTTCTCAACTTTTCTTTCTTTTGACTTGCTAATCAAACGTACTTTACACTGTAGTTTTTTTACTGCAATGCTTACACAAGGAAGTAATACGTATACTATTAAGTTCCTTGTACTTACAATATACCTCAGAATCGCTACATGCAATATATTTCTAAAGTCCGCTGTGGCTGTGTACATTTTCAATATGGTGGAGTTAGTTCACCTTTGCACTTAAACATTAATTTATCGAAGAACGTATGAGATTTAATATGGATTCATACTATCATAACCTTGTTATCCAGCTCCTACGCACGCAGAGAGCCAGCTGATCGATTAGCACCGGAACTACCTTATTGGAATCCTGGCACGTCATTGGCATTTTAATAGCAGGCCCATCCGCATAACTCTACGATGTTATCTTGATTTATTGAGCTGAATGCTTTCATTCCGAATGCAGAGTTAATTTAGCCAAAGTGAATTCTGGGATGATGTGAGTATTTCATTCATGATGGGTATTCCTTATGAATGGAGCGGCTCTATTTCTGGTTAGTGGCGCATGATAGGTTGTTATGGAGCATGCGAGAGATTTGGAATTGAGTGGGTATTCGCGGACGGTCGCCACCGCCCCATTCGCCGCACCGTTTCGTGGCGCCATGCGCAGGCACCAGTACCAGTCTGAAGACGAGACACCTCACCATCTCTTCAGTTTTGAGCACATAACGAAGACTTACCCTAGCCGTGGATCGTGTGCATCTGGTTTGAGGGCTCAAACCAAATCCTTGAAGCAAAATAGACATATTTAGTGCAAAATTGTAGAAATTAGATGCAGTTATCCAAAAAAATTTAAATGTGATTTAACAAAGCTATGGCCAAATAACTTGAGTCCTCAGTTTATTATGAATTCCAATTTTTCAGGTATCTGAAATATTATTGTTAAATCACGTTTTACAAATTTTTGGATAAATGCATCTAATTTCTACATTTTTGCACTAAATATGCCTATTTTGTTTCAAGGATCGAAGATTTGAGCCCTCAGACCAGTGGCACACTAGTGGATCGACTCCAGTCTGCAGATAGTAGTTCATACTTATTCACAGACCTAGAATTCTTCCGTTATTTCCTAAGTCTATGTCAGAGAAAGGGAATGAGTTTATCCTTAATTATAGATTTTTAGTTTAGGAGAAGTAACTATTAAATGTTAAACTATAAAATTACAAAAATGTGTTAGGGCTTAACCCATTTTAACTAAGTAATTGGTCTCTGAATAAAATAGCTTTTGTGTTGTTCTTTATTTATGTTCTTTGTTTGTTTATGTTTGTTTATATTTATTTGGCTTGCTTGCCTATGCGGCTGAACGGATTTAGATTAAATGGGCGCCGACTGGCCGTCACTCGATTTGTCACATCAGTGTGGAACAGAAGATTTTTGTTCCTCTTTGTCACAGCCGCGTGACAATACAGAAAAACCACGCATCTATCTTTTGAATTTTTAATATTGATGCACCAGCACAGATCTGTACAACAGGTCTGCGAGTACCAAGTAGGTACTTACCAAGGTAGCACAAAGAGGTTAATGGTATCAATAATTTATTTAGAAGATGCTCGGGTTTCACCCATAGTAGGGGTAGTATAGTACTCAACAAAATCTACCACTAGATCTACTGGTGGAAGCTCTATCTCTACTAAGTATAAAAATAAATGAAGTCACACTACCTTTATTTTGTTTATTTTAATAACGAATAACAAACATATAAACACCGTAGGTAACTAACGAGGAATGTTTAATTATGTTGGCGTGAGGCCAAATATTTTTCAGTATTTACAAACACTCGACATTGTGTTATAAAGAACCCAATCCCAATACCATTACAAGATGCATACCAACTATTATTCCGAAACCTATCGCACATCTGCGAAATAGTAGATACGTACCTACTGCTATATGAAACACTTATCGATAGGCATTTCAATAAAGCGATAGTGTTTTACAACGCTGTTTATTATAATGTGCTGGAAACTATTGCATTTGTTTGTCCTTCTACATTTACTAAGTTTCATACATTGCATTCGCATGAACAGCATTGTGCGACTCTCGTGCGAAATATGTAAGCTAAATCCGAAGAAATGGTGCGTTGGTACACTTATCGCCCCCAACGTGGTTATATCCACAGCATTTTGCGCAGATTCTTGTCAATCCGTGATATGCAACAATAGATCTATTCCAATCAGAAGCACACATTCTTATCCTGATATTAGAAGTTATATCAGCGGCTGGAGTGAGTTAAATGGAAGATTGAATAAAATCGCTCTAATTGTGTTTAATGGTACTGCAAGAGGGAATTACGTTAACCTTAGCATATTAGAACCCGTAACTTTGATTGGACTTAAAGCATTCATTCCTGTGCTAAATAATAATAAACTTCACCTAAGAGCAACTGTAATCATGCCTTGTGACAAACATAAAAAAATCAGTGGATATTACACTTGCACAAGTAAAATTTTTGGTGAAAAATCCTATGATCAAACGGAAGGACTGCCACTTTTATTAAATAACCGTATACTTGGGATTTCAAGTATTAACAGTAAACATTTAAATCAAAAAGTATTCATTTCTGTGGGGCCTGTTATTTCTTGGATAGTAGATACGGTCACTAGAAACAAACCTCAGATTCGAAGAATGAAAGCAGACATGCCAAACTCTATAAATGCGATTATTAACAATACTCATACTAATACTAACTTAACGACTAATATAATTACAACTGTTAATGCAAGTGTTATTATTGCACAGTCAGCTTTAATTAACAACAAAAGCTTGGACATGTTAAATTGTATTAATGCAACTACAAATATTACTACTACTAAAAACCCAAATAAAGAAACAACACAACAACCATTGAACCTAACGACTGGACGGGTGAATGAAAGCAAAGCTTATGTTGTGCTTGAACCGAACGGCACAACAACCCCAGCGTCGACTACCCTGAAATCAATCACACACACTACAAACAGCTCAAGAAATCAAAGCACAAATACTACAATTCTTACAACTACTAGCTTTGCCACAACGGCTGCAGTTGCAGTTTCAATTACGTATGCGACAAATGAAAACGTAAATGGTACTAGTATATCATCGACATTAAGTACTCCTACTAAATCTTCGACAGTAAGTACTACTCAATCTGTGAAACCTGTCGTCACTAATGTAATGCAGTGGTTCCAACAAGTCAAACGCAATTTGCTTGGCAAGCAGCCTTCGGTGCTAATACTGACTACCACTCTGGCCCCTGTCAAGAAAGGAGAGTTTGTAGACCTAACAATATAATTCGAGGCAGTAAACCTTACTAGTTTAAAAAAAATAGAATAAATTAATAAATAGTTATAGGCACTTACCAGCTCTTTAATTACTGTTATTCTGATTCCGCGCGGAGCCGATGGATGCAAGAGGCGAGTATTACTTAAGGCGCTGAATGCTCCCAAATCGACTATTTTGAACGTAATTTTCTCAAAGTGTATTCTATTTAAAGGATTCACTTCACTGTCACTTCTTTTCACTGGTTATTACTTCTTTCCATCTGCTGAAATCAAAACACGATTACGAAAAGTTTTCTTGATAGAAAAAAAACGTGAAGTGGCCTCTGAAAAATCATTCAAACGCCCTAAAACGTAATCATAATAAGACACACCATTGAAATAAATCATAGTGATGAGTTGTTTCAATGCATCCATCTGTAGACTATTTTTTTCATAGCAATTAGCGTTTGTTTTATAACTAATATTTGTACGGTAAAATGGAAAAGTCGAAGTGCAACGCAACGTAATCGCCATATTTGTGCTAAACATAAAGCGACCCTATTTAATACTCTATACGTTTCATGTTCGACTGCAGTAATAAACGTGCTCGCATTGGGTCCTGTCAGCGTCTTAAGTGACCAATGTAGCTCTTACAATTAGCAAGTTTAAATGCGATGGGCACGACACATCACTCGCAAAACTGACCGCTGATAGGGAAGAAAGGTTCTCGAGTGGCGACCACGAACCGGAAGACGCAGTGTAGGCCGGCCGAGCCGATGGATGTAGGAATCGAGCAACCGCTCAAAGTGGCGCTGTATGTTCTGCAGTGGACGTCAGACTGTTGATATGAGATGATGATTAGGTACCTACTACAAATACCTTTACATTTGATTAGTAGTCTAGTATCTGAGTACCAGCAGTTAGAGTAGGACCTAAAGTGTTAAGTGGCCCATATTAATGTATGTAACATACATGCTTACATAATTATATTCCCAATCACTTGACCGCTGCCTAAACGTCATAACTTTTAATAGGTAAGTACTTAATATGTACCTACCTACCTACCGACCACACCCCAACTATAGGTAAGCAGTATAAAGGTACCCTCACATTTTGACTTACTTTACTGGTAAGTAAACTGGTAGTAGGTATACTACCTATTTAAAAGAAGAAAAATCTTAAATAAGTACATTTTCTTTCTTCCTTTTGTAGTTTCGGTGGCTGTAGGTATGGTAGATATCAAAGGTTAGGTATAAAGCCTGCCCGTTGATTGATAGGTAAATAGTAAACACCTAGTTCGTGAACATAATTTTCAATTTTTCTCGTATAAACACTAGTGATGAATTAGCATTCGCATTAATTTTTAGCATGTGGTAACTCAATTAGCATTTAGCAAATGAAATGTAGTTGCGAAATTCTGTGAAATCTGAAATTTCATTTCAATGCATTTAGTTAATTTTGAATTTAATTTTTAAAATAAAGTTTCGTTCCATGTTTCATATTATTTTTCATTTCATTTTCCATATAGTTTTTCATTTCATTTATCTTTAATTTTCATTTTCATTTCATTTTTCATTTCATTTAATTTTTAATTTCCATTTCATTTCATTTTAGCAAATAGCATAGCAATAGCAAATAGCATGCTAAGACTCGTGAATTAGCATGTTTATGAAATTTATGCAAAATAGCATTAATTGCCATCGCTAATAAACACAAACTACTTGCGCAGGCAGGGGGCGAAGTAACAAAACGAGCAGTCATACGAAATTACATATAGGATTAGCCACAGAGCTTTGAAATAAATGATTATTATTTATTATTATATTTACTTATGTGCGTATTTTTTTGCTCTGCGGAATTAGCGGTTGGAATACACCCCTAAATTTTCGTATGGTTTTTCGAGTTGTGCATTGGTCAACAGGATTTAATTAAATTATAGTCAATGGTAGATATATGGAATAGACTTGTCATCATTGACGAGATTATCTAAGTTTACGAAAATGGCCAAGTGCGGGTTACGCGAAGCATGTAATTTTTATTCAAGACTTTTTGTTTGTACTAGGTAACTTTTTTATTTACCTATTTATTTATATTCATCCTGTGGAAGGGAAGATAGAAGGGAAAGATTCCCCCATGGAGCTAATGATTCCCTTATATTTTTCTCTTTTGCTTCTCTCTTATCTTACCCATAAACAGGGTTAGGACTTAAAACTAATGACACCGGGCGGTTCAGCACGGTCGATACTATGGTAAAAAACAAGATAATTATTATGGGAATTTAACGGTGGCAATATCTTCTTTTTTAGGGATCCATACCAATAGGGTAAAACGGACCCTAATACCATATGTATAATACCTAGTATTTATTACATTTATGCTAATACTAAGCTTTCGCTGTCCGTCTGTCCGTCTGTCACCAGGTTGTATCTTCTGATGAACCGTGATTAGCAATGTAGGTGTACACAGAATTCCTAAGTCTATGTGTAGGTACTAGCTATCTACTCTGTGACCGTGATGGTTAGACAGTTGAAACTTTTAGGTACCTACGTAAAGTTTTCACAAGTTTTGCCGCTATAACAACAAATAATTACTAAATAAAATAAATATTTACTAAATAAATAAATATTAATCCCACAAAACGTGATTTTTGGCTCGTTTTTATCATTATCTATAAATACGGAACCCTTCATGTGCGAGTCTCAATCACACTTGACCGGTTTTTTTTCATCTTAGCTAAGTAGGTACATCTATAGACCGTTCAGCGTAAGTTGTTTGTCCCCACGGCTGTCTATACCCTAGGTACTCTGGATCGAGTACTTTGTCATAATAGCGAGCCAACCGAAAGTTACCCGGAGTAGAAATTGATCTCTTTCTATTAGGATGTCCACAAGTTTACGAAGTATTCAGACTCACTCACAGTCTGCACCACCATATCTACACAATGATAGGGTACCTTCATATCATTAATTCATTCTCACGGCACTTAGACATAATAGTGGCAGTGGGATCACAATATTTTCATTCTTTCATTGGGATCGTCTTTGCTCGTTTTAATATTAGGATTGTTAGTTATTTGTTTACTGAGGCTCAAATCTTCACAGGACATGAGGGCTTCAAGGTCTGCCATGAGGGCCAATACAAACTCAAGCTTGCGTAGAGCCCTGGATGCATCTGCGACCTGCGCTGAGGCAGTAAACGATTGCACTGATGATTTTGGAAACATCCAAATAAATCCCGCAGAGGATCGGTGTGGAGATAAACCCCAACCTGAATGCCTTAGTGGATCTTTGTTAAGGGAGCCAAGTGGTGTCCTTTGTTAAAGGAACGCAGAATACACCATTACGTCCAGTCGTCGACCACTGACTACAACTGGATGGTGGATAGATAGAGCACTCCTGAGCTGAGCGTATATTTAGGACAAATATTCAGATATTTCAGATGATGAGTCTGAAACAAACTCAATGACGGCTGTGAAGTGCACTGCAAGCCCCCGCATGCCGCGCACACCACTTACATCTTCCCGCGCACATCTTATCTTTGCTACGGCGCAGCGTTTCGCGTCAACTTCACAGCCGCCATTGTGTTTGAATCACACTCTACCTACTGAGCGTTCGCTCATAGCGAAGAAATGCTCATAATGAACATCATTATGGGAATAGTAAAATTGAGCTAATGCCAATCGATACTTATAAAAGAATTTATTTTCTAGCAGACATGGTAACTATGTGCAATGAAAATAAAACAATTCAGTAAATGTGACCACAATTATTTATTTACAAACCTATCTAGTTATACTTATATTTGATATTACAATAACATTACCAATTACTTGTCATTAGCATGTTAGGCTGTGGACCCAACAAACATAAACGGTAGTTTTAATTTTAAAATCGAGCAGCCTATCTATTATATAATTTAGGTAGATTATTATAGTACCTACCTACTGCTCATTAAATTAATCGTTTTCTATATTCTATCCATTGTAATAGGGCGAATTCTGTGATTCTATGCTACCCAGTACCTATTCTGTATTTTTATGGCCAATTCGAGAGTTGTTATTTAGATACAACTAAAAATGTCAAAGATACTACATTCAGTTTCAATAATTTATTCGGCTCATAAAAGTATAACTCTTATCTTCTTCTATAAAATGTACATTATAAAATAATATGAACTCGTCACTTTCTTAAGTATTTTCCTCTTCCGCAATCACTTCGTCGATAGGAATCCTAGAAACATTGCCAAAGTTAAATAATACTACTGCAACAAGTCAGCTTATTTTTATTCACACCTAATAAGTGGTCAGGATAGGTAGGTAAGTACCTATATACATATATAGCCCTTTATTTATCCTTTGAAATCATGATTATTACACTTAATGAAAATTAAAAATTAAGTTCGTTTCTCAAGGATCTCATTTTTGAGTAAAGGCCTCCTCCATGCCTTTCCAGTTCTTCCTATCCCTTGCTATATTTAACCAGTCTCTTCCCGCTATTTCTTTTATTTCATCTTCCCATCTCTCTGTTGGTCTACCTCTGTTTCTCTTCCCTACTGGTCCTCTCCAGACCGTTGTTTTTATCTGTCATCCTGGCTATATGCCCCGCCCAATTCCATTTCAACTTTTTACAGTGATGTAGAGCATCAATGACTTTAGTCTTTTACCTTATTTTAGTGCTTTTTATTTTTTGCCTTCTTTTTATATTGAGTAAACTCCTTTCCATCGCTCTTTGGGTTGTTCCTATTTTGTTGGATGTATAGTCATTATAAATCCACGTTTGACTACCATATGAAAGACAGGGCAGAAGACATGAATCCATTATTTTCTTCTTAAAATATGTACTTGTATCCGTATATGTATACTTTAATACTTCTTTATAGGACCAGAATTTATCCCATGTTAATTGGACTCTTCTCTCAATTTCATCAAGTACCTATAGTACGTGCTGAATTACGAGCATGAGTGTGGGCAAGTGATATAATGTGGTGAAACGTGGTTTTTCGTGTTGCTGCAGTGTCAAGTATTGTAATTTTTCATAGTCTTATGAATATTTCACGTTAAGTTAAGTCATAGTCGTAGTCTAGTCTAAGTCGGGTAGTCATAGGTCAGTCTAAGACATGCTCCAGTAACAGCTCCAGTGGCAACTTTACTAGAAGCTTCTATGGAATTTTAGAAGCAGCACGAAAAACCACGTTTCACCACATTATATTACTTGCCCACGCTCGTGCTCGTAATTCAGCACTTAATGCGTAAAACGCCACCAATTTTAAACATTAATACTAGAAAGAAAAAGCACAAGTTTTGAGAAATATTCCAATGCAACGACGCGACGTGAACTTTTCCGCGTTCCCGCCAATTCAGGTCTTCTGGTTCTGGTTTGTCTCTTCATGTCTTCTTTTGTCTTTGTTACCTCATATTACAGTCATTTATAATTATTATGATCGAATTTAAATAAATGTTTTTTTTTAATCAGATGTTCAGTAGGTTGGTTTTTAAATCAAAGTACTTAACTGAAAAATTGTGTATTGTTATACCATCCAAGTCATGTTCTCAAAATGAAATGAAGGCGATTAAAGTCGGTTTAAGTTTAAACACTTTTAATAAAGAGGATATTATTTGCCATGTATAAACAGCATGTATAGATAAAAGTTCAAATTCAAAACGGTGTCAGTCAAATACCAGCACCGGTGTCCATCAGAAATACAAAATTAAAAAGCCAGCAGACTGAGTATAATGTACGAGAAAAAACAATCGCCTGTGGTTTTTTTAATGCGAGTGCATTTTATGAAAAGGTTTTTTTAAATATAGCGTTTTCTACTATTTACCTATTACTGATTAAGAAAAAAGTATGTCTACTATAAGTAGGTATAGCATTAAAATGCTATGTATAGCCTAATATTGTTGTATACCACTGACTTTGTTCTACAGGTTGCTCTTACATTACATTTTGTTTGTTGTTCTAAATTAAGTATAAGCTAAATTTCCGTGAACGGTATTTTGTAATTATTTTGTCTTGTTTTTGTTCTACGATAATAACATCATAATTAGTTTGGAGAAATCAGCTAATACGTTATTATTACATAATCTGCCCTGAAACAACATTCTATCCCACATTTATAAATATATATTTGATCCTATGTATGGAATCAGTTCTGCTGAATTGTCTTTTTGTTGTCGAATTCTTGCGGACTCACATTCTCTAAACACAGATATCATTTGACGTAAACTACTTATATATTACATATCTACTACAGCTACGCTCTAATTCTGTCTTTGATAATAAATAAGTATCTCGTAAATCGGAGAATATTATATAACTTTTAATTCAATTACATGAGACATGAGAGTGCTCTGCCTCTATAATAAGTAGGCACAAGCCCTTGTAATCATGTTCACGTTATTATTAGAGTTACTTAGCTCTAATGTTTTAAAATCGCTTTTTGCTTACACCGCATTTTGTTTACTTTTTCAAGTGGTAGATACCTCAGGATAGGTACTGGTCCAAGACAGAAACATTACATAATTTAATAATCCATTATAAAATAATTATATTCAGATATACCTAACTTGATCACGTAGTATTGGCGCTAGGGATGCAGGGCAAAATTACAAATCGAAGTGCGCCAAATCAGTGATGTTTATCGGCAACTCGGGTATCGCAACTGCACTTCAGCGTGCTTCAGCGAATATTACGGTGGAGCTGGCCACTGGCGCTCTGCCATGATGAGGAGACGTGTTACCTTCCCATCGCGTAAATTGGAATTGGAGTTCTGATGTGATAGTTTGATTTAACGAGATTTACCATTGAACTGTTTTGATAATTCTATAGGCGACTATATAGATTAGAGTGGCGAACAAGCTTGATAAACTCAGTAGTAGGTATATTATTTATTTAGGTAAACCAACAGCGTGAATAATACAATATACAGTAACTAAAATACAAACTTAAAAGAAGGTCAAATAGGATTACACAAATTAACTACTGCTGCTGATATACAACAAAAAGTGTGTTTAGAGTTATTTCCAGGATTAGATTATGGTTCCATGCATACTTTTTTCACTATATATCAGGATTTTCCTGCAAGTCGTATTTCCATATACCCATCGCGACTTGCAGAAAAGGTCTATTGTGGCAGAATATCTGGAAAAACGGTACACTGCTTTTCCAGATATTCTGTCGCTAAGCAGTAATGTGCTAGCACTAATGGTGAAAGAAACTGTTGCTAGGTAAATTTCTGAACTACAAACTCATTACGTCATTATTTAAAAGGGAGTTCCCAAAAAGGTCAGTTTTAAATATAGTCACAAAAAAACTGCGTCAGACCTACTGAAAGTGTTATCCTTCATTGATACCCGGCACATCCCGCAGTCGTATCACGTAGTACTAAATCTATATTTCTCGCATAGAATGAATGTAAGCAAGTTTTAGAGCATCTGCCGGTGATGGCTCCATCGAGATGTATTGGCACGCGAGGAATTCCGATAAGTCTATCCAGCTAAACGTTGGGCATATCACACTAATATTTTAAAGTTTGTGTGTGGGTGTGTGTGTGTGTTGTTTGTTTGTTTGTTCCCTCTTCACGTCGTAACGGCTGGATGGATTTGGATGAAATTCGGAATAGAGATAGCTTATATACTGGATACTTTGCCATGTGGTCCCGGTTACGAATAGGTTCACCCGATCTCTTCCCGTGGGTGCCGTAAAAGTCGGCTAAGGGAATATCCAGGGAATGGGCTGCAGCATTCTCCTTGGTCTTCACCATCATAATCTACTGCGATCACCAAGCCGCCTGCCAAGCGTGGTGATTATGGCACCCCCCCCCCCTAATTGTAACATAAGTGTGACATGTAATTCATGTTTGAATAACCACACGTATTTTTTGAAATATAATACGGCAATCAATGCAAAAGGAAATGTGTATAATTTGGTTCTGCTTGACGGTGCAATCGCTAAACAAAAACTTTCAATTGAATATTAGATTTGGTTTACCACATAGGTATGCTATGCTTGGGCTACTTTTGATCCGGATGAAACCGCGGGGTGCAGCTAGTGCCTAATAAATTGTCAAATTAAACTTTCCTTTTTTACGCCTCCAATATGAATGTAATAGAAAAGTTGTTTCTGGGGATCGATGTATAAAGGAACAAAACAGAACACTAATGATATTGATTTTTTTCAAGATGGCGGATGGAGACGTATTGACTTACAGAAAAAGTTATCCGCTCCGGATGAAAATCGATATCTGAGACTCCCCCTAGATACTTAGTAAGAATATGTGGAAAAATTTTTGATTCCGCCATTTTGAAAAATTTCATACATTTTACTGAACTTTTTTATGGATCTCCAATCCCTATGAAAATCGATATCTGAGTGTCCCCAAGGATACTGATTAACATGCTTTAGCTTTTTAAAGACATCCACCATTTTTCAAAATGGCTGCCATACATACTGTCAAAACCACCAACGCGACGACGAGCGAAGCGAGGAGGAGCTTCAAACTACCCATCGCGACGACGAGCGAAGCGAGGAGGAGCTTCAAACTACATATCGCGACGACGAGCGAAGCGAGGAGGAGCTTCAAACTACCTGACGCGACGACGAGCGAAGCGAGGAGGAGCTTTAAGCTACCTAACGCGACGACGAGCGAAGCGAGGAGGAGCTTCAAACTACCTACCGCGACGACGAGCGAAGCGAGGAGGAGCTTCAAACTACCCACGCGACGACGAGTGAAGCGAGGAGAAGCTTCAACCTACCCATCGCTACATTTACAATGTTTTACTAATGCGAACTTTTTAATTGATTTTAGCTTATCTAACTAACCTTACCAAAGATCCAAATATTTTCGGGATCCTTGATTGTAATTGACATATCAATGATAAACAAAACAAAATGGCCGCCATGCAAAATTTAAACACGCACACAATCGGAACTTATAGAAGCCGACATAGCGTATTTGGACTCATAACAAAAAGAACAACGGAGGCTTTCTCACAGACTTAAAATAATTCCAAGATGGCAGATTCAAAATGGCGCCCGATTTTATAGTAACTCAGATCCGGCTGATATTTCATATTTGGGGATTTTAAAGGATGCTGATTTCAAATTTTGACCTTTTACTTGACTGACAGCATTTTTCAAGATGCCCGCCATGCAAAAGTCAGATCAATTATCATTTTCTTTGAAAAATACCACTGCTTTGTACTAATTCTTGCAAAATTTAAAGTTTAGCACCAAGTATAACATTTTTATAAAAACAACAGCCACGAAAACGTCCTCGCGGGCCGCACGCGGCTCGCGCACGGAACAAAATACTAGTCTTTTATTATCGTTGGATGTGTTTTAGTAGATAGGTAAGTAAAATATAATCTGTCCACCCTGTAAGATTGTTTATTTAATGGAAATGATGTGGTTATTTTTCATCATTAATTTTCATACAACTTCACGCAGGTGTACAGCCAAGTACAGCTATTAGCTAATTAATAATATAAAATATAAGACAATCCATGTAAATATTACTGGGGAACATTATACGCATGATCTGGACGATGTTAATTTCACTCTGATAATTATTATTATACTTACCCCAGGCTAGCAAGGAATAGTACCAATCTACGTCATAACTAAAAAAAAAACTAACTAGGATGGCGCAACGGCCCGAAGTGAGTCTTGCCCTCCGATAATAAAAGATGCCACTTCGGTCTGTCCTGCGCCATCTTCTGCCATCCATCCACCTGGAGCTCGCGCAAATCCTTCATGACTTCGTCAAGCCAGCGGTACCTAGGACGGCCGACTGTTTATAATTATTAATCGGCATCACTTCGTTTTTTGTAATTGTGTACTTCTAGTGTGGTCAAAAGTAACAAAACTCCTCACTTCGCTTGTCGTCGTAACCTATGGTTAGCGACTTAATAAAACAATAAATTACAGCAAACATTGGTGCATTGAAACGGGTTTGTTCACAATTAAACGCTACTAAATCCCGTTTTTATTAACTCACCGCTAGGTACCGACTGTTTATAAATAATCGAAATATCATCCATGCATTGTGCGCGTACGCAGTGTACGGATTTGTTGCTTTGTATTGATTTGTAGTGCGTGCGTTGCAGTGCGTGCACTGGATCGGCATTACTGCGCCTTCATTTTATGAATACCGACGCTCCGTACGCATCGTACGCGCCGATTCCGATGCAGTTGACGCATGGCTTTATTGTACGACAGATTGTCTGTTTGCAATAAATCGACAGTTTATAAATAACCGGTTTTAATTTCTTTTTTTTTATAAACAAACTGTTATTACAATACGACGGTGACATAGGTACGAGATTTTTTATGTACAAGTATAAGTTTACAAATTGTGTATTGAATGTACCATATTTTATTTGGCAGCGCTACTACGAGAAAGAAATCGGTATATTGCAGCCCTAAATTTCAATATGTCGGCTGTAGTTCTATTTTCTGCCAGTTCACAGATAAGTTGGTCAGACTATATCCATTGTAGATCTTTTGGCATCCTGGATGACATTGTCAGGAAGACGTGCCGTGCGCTTTTGGGGCTACCAGTCAATAAAATGTCCTTATTTTTAGGGAAATATTACGATGAATAAAGTACACTTTATTGTCTTTTTTAGCGCCTTTCATTCACATTTTAATTTGTAGTACTTTCATAGGAAATAATAAATTAAGGTTGTATATCACGCTCAGCGCGCCAAATTCAAATTTTCTGGCTTGTTTTGCTAATTATAGCTTAATTACTGAACACACTACATGAAAACTAGTTTTCTGCAAATATATAGAATGTATCAACAAATTAGGATTAAAAGTATCACGTACGTAAATATTAGGTTTAGCAACAAATCGCAAGAACTAATTTTGCCTTGGCTTTTCAGTCTATTGCCATTTGTGGCAAATCCATCTTGAACTCGATAATTCTCTACAATTTATTCACATGCATACAGTAGGTAATTGCCCCATTCAAGGGTAGTAATCCATTTAATTCATAAAAAAAGGAAAATATTTATTTTAGGGGAAAAAAGCAGTGCAACGTCTGAAAATGTCGGAAACAAGTTCAGGAGAACGAGGCGAACGACGAACGATGAAGTGGACGAACACGGTAACAGAATGGTGGCCCAGAGATGCAAAGAGACCAGTAGGCAGATCACCAGCCAGATGGGTAGATGATATCGTCAGGATTCACCGCAAGACGTGGACAAGATCGGCACAGGACCGGAAAGAATGGTGTGATAAAGAAGAGGCCTATGTCCAGCAGTGGATTGATACAGGCTGAAATGATGATGATGATGATGATGATCCATTTACACGAATTACCTACTTATTTATTAAATGCCTAGGTATATGATTTGTGGAAATTAAAAATTAAACAACAGTATATCAAACTGAAAATCATTTAGATTAGAATGTTGAATATTGTGCGTAATGGGGAACGCTCTTAAATAAGCTGAGGCACATACAAGTAAATTAATTTATAATTTTAAGGCCATTTGGGTGGGACTTTAGATTCACGTAGATGGCAACTAGAGCGATTTGTCAACAATGACACTTTTACAAGATGTCAGCGGTTCGCCACATGCCAAAAGATTCTAGTCGAACTGTAGATAAGTTTCGTAATGTGAGTGTGACCAATTGACCATAGGGCATAGGTATTATTAATTTATTTTATACTCTTTCTTTGTGTGTGACAAGGGTAGAAATGTCAAAAAGACAGTTGCCACAAAAGAAAACTCGAAAAGTAATTTTATTTTTGAAAACATTTTGAAAAATTGGCTTTTTTTTTGAAGAAAATCCGACAATCACGGTTGTGAATTTTGAATTTATTTTTCAAAACTATTGTGTCTTGAACTTTAATGTGTAATAAGGGTGGATTATTATCCGTTAAGTGTTCGCGAATGTGCACGAGTGTCGGCAAATGGTTCAAGATCATAAAACCATGCATTTTCGTTTTTGCTTCAACGGCCTTTTTTAGAGCCTTCAGTAAAATATCCACCATTTTTACTTTTTTTTATATTTTGGCTCCACACATAGTGTATTAACACTGGTAAAAGCAAAAGTTTTGAAAAATAATACAATGCAATGACGTGAACTGTCCCGCGTTCTCGCCAAAACTCCCATTTTTACTGTTGGCGTTTTGACTGACAAATGACTTTGACTTGACATAACCGTACAAATTTTACTCACTTGACATTGGCAGAATTATTGCAAAAAAGCGATAGAAAGCCATTAAAGAAGAAGAAAAAGAAGTGAACTTATATTACTTTTCTCTATGAAATAAACAATAATAAGTTCTTCGATATTTCTTATTTAGTTAACGTGTAACTAATTTTAATGATAGGACAAAATTAAGTTTTGTGCAGCTCTGAAAAAGCAATACAGTTGAGTTGAGGGACAAGCAGTACAAGCACATCATCCAATTTGTTCATTGAAGTGATTGAAATCTTATTAGTGTATAATCTTGCCGTTTTGCTTAACAATGACGACTGCAGCGAGCGGCACCCACAACTTTAAGGTGGTTTTGTTGGGAGAGGGATGCGTTGGAAAGACTTCTCTATTGCTTCGTTACATCGAAGACAAATTTAACGATAAACATCTCACTACGCTCCAGGTGCGTATTTGCGTCGTATAGTGCCAGTTCATATTAAATTCTTTGTTTTGACTATATTATTATGTTATACTTAATATAAATTACAAATGTATACTTTACAACTCTACCCTTACTGTTCACAATGATGTTTCTCAATAAATTAACGTTTCGAACAGGCAACTTTTTTGAACAAAAGACTTAACATCAATGGCAGGCGTATCAACCTCTCTATCTGGGACACTGCTGGCCAAGAAAAGTTTCATGCACTGGGGCCTATTTACTACAGAAACTCTAATGGAGCTATTTTAGTCTATGACATCACGGATGAAGATTCTTTCGGAAAGGTAAAAGCAGCATTTTTATTTTTAGTAAATATAAATAAAAAGTTTTATTGACATAACATACCAATCACTACATTTTAAGTGTTTTTTAACTTTTTGGTATTAGATCATTTTAGGTTTCATTTAATATGGTTTCAGTTATTAGGTACAATATGTTTTCTATTAATAGAGAGACTGAAATTTATTCATACTATTTAAGCACCTCAGGTATAGGTATTAGTTAAAATAAACAAGGTGGCATAATCTCAAATGGCGACAAAGCCATTAATTTATGATTTAAAAAAAGATTTTTTGTGATATTGTAAGATAATTGGAACCCATTGTTTTAGTTTAACATATTCCATAATACTGTAGTACTGTTTATATTCCATTGAACTTGTACAAAGAAATGAAATACAGTTTTTATCAGAAACCTAATAATGACAAATCTTCAAATTTCAGGTAAAAAACTGGGTAAAAGAGTTGAAAAAAATGTTGGGATCTGACATTGTCTTGATTATAGCTGGTAACAAAATTGACTTGGAACATGAGCGAACAGTGCCTCTTGAGGAAGCTGAGAGGTAAAACATTATCTGCTTGTTGTTTTAATGCTAAAAATACATTGGCAAAATTGTGGTGAAATAAGCATGATGACCAAAAATTTTTTTTTTTGGTAAATTTAATATTTTCCTCAAAAGATTTGTGGAAACAGAAATTAATATCTCAAAAAATGGCCTAGTTACAAGCATTTTAAAAACCGGAATAGAGAGAGATAGCCCAAACGACCAGTGACGTCAGAGGAATGTCGTTCATAGTACCTCATTACTAAGCTGTGGTAGCTTTTCATACAATCTCTCTGGCATGTGATGTAAAGAGTGGATTTTTAATTAAATAAGTAGATAGTTATAAAACATTAGGTCAGATAATAGTTATTATTCATTTTTTTTTCATTTTTATTTCATTAATATATATTTTATGTCACCGTCATTTGTAAGAACTGTTTGTTTATAAAAAACGCGGTTATTTATAAACTGATGATTTATTGCTAACGGGCAATGTGTCTTACAATAAAATGTTAGATTTTTTGGTTATTTATTATTAATCAGCATCACTTGGTTTTATTGTAATTGTGTACTTTTAGTATGGTCAAAACTAACCTAGCACTCCTCGCTTCGCTCGTCGTCGTAACCTACTGGTTAGCCACTAGTGACTCTATAAAAACTTTAAATTACAGCAAAACCTGTTGCATTAAAATGGTTTGGTTAAAAATTAAACGCTACTAAAAACCATATTTAAACTCACCGCTGGGCACCAAAACTATTTATAACTAATCGAAAATCATCCGTTTTATTGTAAGACAGATTGTCAGTTTACAATAAATCAATAGTTTATAGATAACCGGTTTTTTATAAACAATCGGTTTTTACAAAAAGACAGTGACATAATACTTATATAATAATATTAAATATTCATAAATGGACTTTATTATAGGGTAATACGTTATACGAATATTAGGTAATTATTAAATGAGCTCAATGAAGCAATAAAATCTTCTTTAAACTTCTTACTGTATGAAAGCAAGACAGAAATTCTACAACTGTTTAGCTTATCAAGTGTTTATGAACAAAGGTGTAAATTCATAATGAATTTGAAACATTCTATCTACATAGTAATGACAATTTGTTTGATGAGTTATGCAACATTTAGGATGGTTATGTAATCATTCGCTAATTAGTCGTCCCTATGAGTATTTGGATTTCTGGAGATTAAACTAACATACTGAAAGTGTATTTGCATTCAACTAGACTGTTTTTGTGGAGAGGTTACCATAATTTTGCCTATATCACAGAATTATAGCACATAATACCTGTAGCAGCTCATCAAAGACTGTTCGGTGACAAATTTTCGCATTCTCAAATATACTATGTATCTCCTAGATGAGTGTGTTTGTTTTTCTCTACATTTCAGCTACGCCAATTTGGTTGGAGCGAAACATTTTTACACATCTGCCAAATTGAACCAAGGTGTTGAAGATTTGTTCCTGGAGCTAACACAAGAAATGGTGCTGAGGTTTGAAAAGAATGCACAGACAAATGTGAACCGGACATCTCAAGTGCTTGTGGTAGATGATGAAGCCCCTGTTCCTTCATCCTCCTGCTGTTTTGGAAACAAAAGCAACTAAACAAGTCTTTACAATTACTTCATGCTGACACTGAAATGTACAGAAGGGACTAAAGTATCATCTTATTATGGCAAACATGACTTTACACTGATTATGTGATTCATGATGTCAATATGTCCCAAAAAAGTTGTTGACGGCGATTGTGGATAATTCTCTTATCAATTCGTTGATAGAAATAATACTATCTGCATGTTTCCTGGGACTGCCTAAAAATCCTGAGCCATTTTAAGATAAGATTAACTTTAACAGTGGGATTATGAATTTTGTATCTGTGATCCTGCAACAATATTCCATTAATAATAATCTTATAGTGCTGATAAAATAGCTGGTGCTATGGATTTATTTCATGTTTGTACTTGACTAGCTTTGCCTATTGTTAACTGGTGTGTCTTCAAGCAAGGTGATGTTACTGTTGAAATTTTTTAAATAAGGTTTGTATCTTGGTTATTATGCTTTAGATATCTAAATATATTAATCTGAACTATCTATCAAAAGTATGTTTTACATTATGACAAATTGTTAGTTATATAATAAATTATTATTATATTACCTATGTTTAATAACTAACTTGTTATTTATACATATACATGTAAACTTGAGATTTTTTAACTGACATAGGAGTAAAATAATTATATTTGACATTATTATTGAAGCTATAATATAGTGTATTAAAATATATTGGCTAGTTTTTGTTCATAATGGATCAATTATGATTGAATTGTTTGATCAATTAGTGCTCAGTCTTTTCATTGTTTTTTTTTAAATAAGCTTTATTGATTTGTTCATTGTGTTGTAGTGCTATTTAGTCTTACAAAATATAGTTATCTACATCAACATAATATCTTTTATATGTACCCTATCTGATAGGTAAAGTAGGTTTTATGCAAACAAGTAAGTCATGATAACAAATATTTAATAGTCTACTAACATTATCTAAACACACAAAAGTAAATAATCACAATTTCAACAACATATTAAGATGAATTAAGACAACTGCATAAATACACATTTTGCGTATTTGATATTATACAAAAGCAAATGGTTTAGTGCACATTGTTGGCACTGAACATGCTCAGTGCTAGTTTCTGAACTGCAGAAGTTTAACCACAAATCTTATTTGGACCAAACATCATTACATTTTTAAACCCATCCCATCCTATACAAGCAAACTGGATAGAAAATTCAATCAAACTAAAAATCTTCATGTCATTCAACAATCCATTGTTTATAATTATTTAAGTAACACATGCAACCATTTATAAAGGCAAATCCCTTAATTATACTAAATGCTTTAAACATACTGTACATACATCCGACACACAGAGTCAAATTTTTTTAAAAATACACGGTATTCCATTCACATCGTACTTGTGCTTGGTCTATGTAACAGTTTTTACATGATATCTAGTGCTCCAACGATCCGTGAAAACTGCGTCCCCGAAGTTTTAGATGGATGCTGGAGTCCAGCCATGTCCAGCAGAGGATGTTTTCAACCTGTTGATGATGATGATCTATCTAGTGGTCTGTAAATAATTCTTCTGGCTGTGTTTATGTCACTAAACTCTCGCTAGACCAATTTTAATGATCTTTTGTGTACATTCGAGTAGGGCCCAGGATAGTTTAAATAACCCATGTGAAGCCACAGAATAAATATGTAGGCGAGGCTGAGGCGGGTCAGCTTGTTTTACTATAATAACATATAAATATTATTTTATCTCAAATGTTTAGCATAATTATTCACAAATAGGTCTAAAAAGCTATATATTCACCATGTGATAACTAATCTTTACACCAAGAATACAAAGTGAAATGTTCCATTAAATTTTGTTCAGGTCTTGCATAGTCATTTATTTTTCTGTGTAACAAATTATTGTACACAACATTTAAACTAAGAGTCCAATGCTCACATACTACATTAGTCTTTAGTACTTTTCACCTTCACTACATTCCTTAAAATTTGACGCAATATTTCCATGTCAACATCGTTGAGCACAATAAACTTTTTAGACTTTGAGGCTTGCAAGTTGTACAAGAATTTATGATTTTTATCACAGTCCACTTTGTGAGCACTAGTACTATTGGAACATAGCATGTCTGGTTCTGGCGGTTTCAGTACTATATTTTCTGGGTGACGGTGTCACTTCTCCGATTCCACATCTTTCACTGAATTCTTCTTGACCTTCGATTTGAAAGAGATTTCATCTTTGGCGTTGAGTTCAGTTATTGTGACCTTTGGTTTTTCATCGAAACTATCCAAGGGTGGCAAATCCAGCAGATAGGGCATCATGCTCCGGCTTTTCTCTTCTTCTGAAAGCCATTCCATCTGTGGAAGAGAATATACATTAGCATCTTATTCCAGGAACAAATAGGCTACCACATTTTACTTTTATTATGTGCACGTCATTCTGAGACATCAGGTCACAAAGTCTTATTTGTCCAGGAATTTCACTACCAGTGCTCTTCACAAAAACAATACTTGGCGGTAGAATAGACACAGCGGTGGTTTCAATCTAGATAAAATTTTCTGAAAATTCTTCTGTAAAATATACATTACCTTTTGCCTGTGATCCCTAACAGCATCGTCGCAAATGTCGATGCACATCTGTTCTGTGAGCCGTCCATCATCGGAAGCGTACGCGGCAGCTTGCCACGCGACGCCGAGCTTGGAGAGCGCGCGCCCTGACATCCCAGCCGTGCGGGCCGCTAGCGTCGAACATAACCCGCCGTAGTCAAATTGATCCACGCTTAGACGCCTGCCAATAGATAATTATTATAAACAATTACTTAACAAATATTTTTTCGAACCATTAACATAATGCTTACTTTGGACAAAATAATTTGTTCGAGAGCCATTATGCTGAACTATTTATAAGCACTACCTACATTTTTGACGTTAAAAATTTTCGACCTGGAAACTCTTGAACTAGATGTCTGTGTCTTGAACCAACGTTATGCTATCGTGAACTCGCTTATTTTGTGTGTATTTTTACAGGAAAACAAAACAATAATACAGATTGTTTTAGTTACTTTCATTCATTTGCATAGATGGAAAAATTAAATGGAAATAATAGGAAGGTAGTAAATTACTACTTTTTTATCGTGCTTTCTTATAATTACATTATTATCGAAACCAGTCAGGTACAACAATAACAATCAAAGAAATTCAATTTCACATTCATATGTAAAAAAAAAACTTTCTCCCCAACCTATTATTTAAATAGGCTCTGTTATAGTTTTACAATACTACAAAGAATATAGGCTACCCTCTAACATGGCTCAAAAGAACTAAGTTAATGTTAAACAATTATAATTTACCTCTTTCCTTCTGAAGCAGGTTGCAACACAAACTTGTCAAAGTAGAGACGTATCAATCGTTCCCTCTCATCCTTCCCGGGCAGGCCAAACTCGATCATTTTATCCAAACGGTCGTTGATAGCTGAGTCGAACTGCTGCGGCGTGTTAGAGGCTAACACCAACATTATGCGGTTGCTTTGATCCGATGTACGGTAGAGAAAAGCGTTGAGAGCCGCTCGTAAGTCCTCGCTTATTTTCTCGGACGATCGCTTGCGAAGGAACGCGTCAGCCTCGTCGATGAATAGAAGTACTCCTGTTAGTAATAAGCACACATTTTTGGGTATTCCATCCTTTAATCATGAGTCAGATTGATATGATAATATATATACACAAAAAAAATGTTAATTAGGTGTACCTTTTCTACTGGTATTCGCCCAGTCGAATACTTTGTGGATAGCTGCGACGGCATCTTTACCCATAGGGGCAACATCGCCGCCTGTTAAAATGGCGTAATCCATGCCGGAATGTTTTGCGAGTTTCTGAAATAAACTAAAACATTCAGAATGTAGAAAAAATGAAAAAAGCAATCAGAATGAAAAAAGGGTATATCAAAGCACTATTGCATAGAATAACTACCTAATATTTTATTTATGAACTAACCCAAGCAGTTTGTTTTTCTTTCTTTCCCAAAGCAACACAGCAATGAACAGAAAAACACAATATACATATCCCTGAAGATTTTTAGAATCATTTTTACCTTTGAGAACAAGGTTTTACCGGTACCGGGTGGCCCATACATGAGTAGATTCCGGTAAAAACCTTTGTTTAGACGCGTGTTCTTCGTAGCAATGGCAATGTCTCTCAGCCGGTTTTCAAGTGTGGGTGCTAAAACAACGCCCGCCAGTGCATCCGAGGGTTTTCTGAATGCTGTAACTGCCTTTGACACCGTCAAAATGGGGTGCTTTACAGCTTCCAACAGTGAGAACCTGGAGGTCTCGTTCACGAGGGTAGGTTTACCTGTAACAGGATATTGTTTCTAATAAATGATGGACAAGACTTAAACACATCACTTATTACGCATAAAAAATGAAATAAGTTTGTAAATACATACCAATACGAGCTTCAATGAATCTAGCTGTTACCGAGGTTGCTCCTTTAGCAGTGTAAACACCCAGCGCCAAAAGTGATAGGCCTCCAGCGGCAGCCAAGGTCTTATCCCAGTCAGTGACCAGGGCATTCAGGCCTGTACCAATCACACTGCCTGCTGTCCTGCACAAATATATGGAAAACAACTATGTCACGATTATGTCAGAGACCCAAGGCTGTGCTTCGATATTTTCAAATTAGGTTAGCTAGGGTAGCAGGCTAGGCTGGCAGGGGAAAATGCATAAAACACCAAAAGCAGAATGTCAGTGTGTGCAGGCCTTTTTCACCCCCACTCAGAATAAGAACTGTAATTAATAAAAACAATTAAAGAGAGATTGAAATTTATCCATGCTATTTATGTAGTATTACGTTAGATATTTAGGTATTAGTTAAAACACCCAAGGCGGAATAATCTCAAATGGCAATAAAGCGCTTAAACGGTGATAAAAAAAAAAATTAAAGGTTGAACTTGAAACAATATATAAGATTTCATAGATTCAACTAACTTCAAAAAGGGAGTAAATACTCACTTTTTATATTTGTTATCTCATATCTCTGTTATTTATAAACTGATTTGGGAAATTCTATTTAATTTCACAAAAAAAACAGTAACTAACTTTATACTTTCGAGAATAGTAGTCCTATTCTCAGCTGCCTTCAGACGAATCTGCTCAAGAGTGATGTCACGGTTCTCCCGGTCGGCCTTGGCACGCGCCCTCGCCTCTGCTTCTATTGCCTTGAGCTTGTTCTTTTCACGCAGATCCATCTCATGCTCAATGGTAGCCCGGCGGAGAGCCTCTTGCTTTGCTACACTTTCTTCTTGCCTGTGTAAGTGTTTTTTTATATTTTATCATCTTCAGACATAATGGTTGTTAGCCTAGAGATACAATAGAGAAACATTTTCGACAACAGTATTCTATAGTATGAAAGGCAGGTCAGAAGGTCACAACTAATGGAGAAGTGTAAAACTTTGTTTTGGTAAGTTTGTGAGGCTTCTATACCGATTAAAATACCTATTTGGATGATGTTTTGCTAACAGATTTCATAGACTACATAGCAAAGAAGAATACTTAATTACACACCAGAATACACACAAAAACACCTATCGATAAAAAATATTGACAGTACCTACATAGTACCTTTTACATGAGAAATTCAGAAATTCCCACAAACAAATGGGATAACTTATTACAATAATACTTAAGTACTTACTTTCGCAAAATTTCCTCTTGAGACTTCTGTTGTTGTGCTAATTGCTCTTCATATCTTTTCTTAGCTAACTGATCCTGATATTGAGCTCGCATTTGATGCTGTTTTGTTTCTTCCTGTTGTTAGGGTTAAAATAAATATTTACTTCTATTTTACAATGTTTAAAATATAACTAAGGGATGAGAAGAGACGAGAAGCGATTTGTTTTGAAAAGCCAATCAGATTTCATTGTATCCACATCTCCTCTCCGCTTAGCTTCGATGGAAATGGATCAAGCGGAGAGATGAGATGTCTCATTTTCTATAGTGCGGAGCGGAGAAGTGTGTCGGGGGGCCAGGCCATGCGGCGCGCGGGGAGCGGGCGTAATGACATGACGTCTTCCTTTCGTAGACAACACAGCTCACATCTCTGTTATGCACAGCTCACATCTCCTCTCCTCTCTGCTCTGGTGGAAATAACCTACCAGCTTCGCAGCACATCTCATCTCCCCTCTGCTTTGGTGGACTACAATAAAAGTTCTATAATCACCCCACCGATTATTATTCAAAGTATCTATGAATTTTATAGTTTTACTGACTTATCAAAATGCAACTTAGCTAAGCAAAATCATGCCTGGGTCCTCATGTTTGTTAAGTTCATGTCAATATAGCATGCCAATTGCTAAACACTCATTGGTTGTCTAATCAACATCATTAGCTGTCTACAAGCAGTTACGTACCAGTATTTGGTATATTGACATGACCCAAGTTTGACAAACATATATAAGGATAAGGTAAGTGCAAACTTAGAAGCTGTCAAACTTTTGTACAGATAGGCATTAGTTGCTTATTAACTATGGAAAATGTTAAATAAGAAATGAGTTTGTTGGACTGTTACATGCAAAGACTTCTATGTATACTAGAGAGGACATCTATAACTGGTACTATTAACCACAGCAAGTATCACACACCATACTTTTGCTCATACAAATCTGGACATTCAAAGCTATAAAATGTATGGTCTGAAAATACCATTGCAATGCAAATTAGTTGGGGAAAACAAATGTGTTGCTTTGAGTGTTCAGATTTATACAAGCAAAAGTACTGTGGTTGACAGTGCCAGTTTCAGATGTTCTGTCTATGTTACACTGTTGCGTTTTCATGAAAATCATAATCAGATTGTTCCATTACAGAAAATAATTTGTAAGTAAATACAAAAATATCTTACTAACCTGAAGCGTTTTACGTCTTTCTTCATGGTCAATTTTCCTCTGTTCCACTTTAGAATGTTCAATGGCTGCTTCATATTCCTTTATTTTTGCCATTTGCTCCTGCTGTTTTGTGCCTTCTTGAAGCTTACTAAGATCCAATGCTTCTTTTGCATATCCTAAAATTAAATAATGTTTGATTAATGAATAGTACTACAAATTGACAGTTACATGATTTACAATTTTACACTTATAAGGCCTGACAATTCAAGAAATAAGTATACTCACTAGTATTACTTCCTATTCAGGGAAATAAACAAGCTTTATTCTTATTTACTATACTTATTTGTTGAGTAAGTAGTTACTTGATAAATATGTTGTATATTATAAAAGGCATTCCTATTTTTTTATAATAGGTATTTTGCATCACAGAATGACCCCACCCCATGCATATAGGCCATCTGCCTGATGTTAGAGACATGGATAGAACAATTAAAATTACTAAGTAGAATATAGACACGTTGTTAATATTTTTACATTTTCGTAAATACTGAATATCAAATGAATGGAACACAAAATTGCCTTTTTAGTAAGTTCATTTACATGCATTCGTTTCGATAAAAATAAGTTTAAGTTTACCTATAACTAGTGTATTTATTCTAAATATCTAAGGGCATAAATTAGGACAAACGGTGATAAGCTGTAATATGTTCATTCATAGGTTATGCGGTCGAATTATGCAATAGCGTGCAATGTGACCGATAGCATTTCTGTAGTACTCACGGGATTTCTCGAGCTCTCTGGCTGCTTGTGCGGCTCTCTCTAAAGCGCTGGAATCAAAGCGATAAGCTTCCATTGCCTTCTTTTCAGATTTAGTGAGGTTAACAGCGGGTGCGGCTGCTCCGCTGCCGTCCGCCGGGAGGTCATCCGACGGGGGCTGCGGAGGCTTAGCACTATACCCAAACAACCAAGACATAGTGCACGCTTTTATAATCTAGTTCCCGGATAGATTTACTAAGTTTAATTCAGCAACACTATTTCTTCGAGATTAAATTATTGGAAGCGAATTTTGTTTCCAAATTGCCTCTACTCCTCAGACCACAGAGTACTTTGGCACAGACTCAGTATATAGATCATATAGATAATAGATATAGCAAAGTTCTCTGTACCACAGACAAAAGATAATATAATCACTTCCACAGACTAGGTACAGAGGTACAAGCATGGTACAAGGGCCTTTTGGCATGTCGATGATATTTCCAGGGGGGGAGTGGGTGCGCTTTCGGGGTTACCAGTTAATAAAATGTTCTTCTTTTTAGGGAAACATCACGATGAATAAAATCGAGCGTTCTCTAATTTTGACTGCCTAAATGAATATTTTGCAATGCGGAAACTGTTTCCGCATTGCAAAATATTCATCATCATTACCATCAGCCTGAAGACGTCCACTGCTGAACATAGGCCTAACCCAAAGAGCGCCACTTTGATCCGATGTCAAGTTTACATTAAATCCCTACATAATAATATAAATTAATAAAACAGTCTATTTTGTTTGTTCTGGCTCTCAAGCCATGTTAATGTGTAATAATGAATCTATTTGGATGAAGTTTAGTTAGGTAATATGCACACCGTACCTCCCCACACTGCCCCGCACTGCCTCTATGTCCCCTGACCGGCGTTTCTTTCTCGCTTCCGCCGAAAGTAAAAAAACTAAACTACCTTTTAGTTGTAACGCGCGTCCGCGCCGACTCAGTTGTGTCGCTACACTATCTTGTAACTAATGTTTGTATTTGTACTTGCATCGAGTTGTCACGATGGCGTTTCAATTCACTCCTCGCGAGTACACACTTATGCTACGTGCGTACTTCCTCTCAGGAGAAAATACAAACGAAGCCTTAAGGATGTACCAAGAGTTGTATCCTGGTGCTCGAGAACCGAACCACGCTACAATGTCCAGTGTCTACGGTGATGTACTAAACTACTTTGAGCAAGACCCACGCAGGAGCATCAACAATGCCGCCCAACATTTTGGCATAAGCCCGTATTGTGTATGGCGAATAGTACGTTCTGAAGGAATGCATCCATACCACTATCGGAAAACTCTAGAACTTACTGCGATCGACCGAAGTCCAAGAATAGCATTTTGCAATTAGGTTTTAAGTAATCCCGATGTCAACGTGATTTTTTCCGATGAGTGTTTGTTTACGAGAGTCGAATTTAAGTCGAAGTTTTTAATCAGCACAATGAACATTGGTGGTCGATCCGGAATCCCAAACTAACGCGTCAAAATTTGTTCCAACATCGATTCAGTGTAAATGTGTGGGCGGGAATTTTGAACGACAGACTAATCAGCCCGTACTTTATTGAAGATCGCCTCGCAGGAGAAAGCTATTTAAACCTTCTTCAAACGATGGTGTCGTCTATGTTAGACGACGTTCCGCTGGCATTTTTGCAAGGTCTGTGGTTTCAGCAGGACGGTGCTCCACCAGACTATCACAGAGTGGTGCGAGATTTTCTAAACGTGGAGTCCGGGAACCGTTGGATAGGTTGAGGTGGATCAGTAGCGTGGCCAGCGTGGTCACCAGATTTAACGCCTATGGACATCTTTTTATGGAGCAACATAAATCGGCGTGTTTATGTGAGTGAGCCGGACACAGTGGAAGTGTTAAAACAGCGCATCATAGACGCTTTTGACGAAGTGAAAAGCCTAGACATTTTATTGTCACTTCGTAGTAATCTGTGGAAACGTGCACGCGATTGTTTTGACAATGAAGGTGGCCACTTCGAACAATTATTAAAATAATTATAATTTAATTTGCAAATAAGTTCTTGTACATAACATTCATTGTAAATAGCTGATTCTAACTTTTTAAATACGACAAAATTACTTTATTTTAATAATAACTCACATTTTAACTTCAACGTTTTATGTAGGTAAAAAAGGAATAAAATACTTAAGTATTTTATATACCTACGACCTACTAACAGACCAGGGGGTCTAGCAAAGATACCAACCACTCACGCTAACGCCAAACGCTAACTCCAAAATGTACTGAAATGACATTTCTGAAATCGCTTACTTTTCCGCAGCGAATGTCATTTCAATACATTTTTGGGGTTAGCGTGAGGCGTTAGCGTTAGTGGTTGGTATCTTTGCTAGACCCCAAGGTAATTTTGCCGGTCTTAAGCCCGTTAAAGTATGAAGGGAAAGTTAGAATTAAAATAATTAAAGGGTTAATTGATTGAATAAAGTGATTTCTTAAACTAGTAAGTGCATTTTATTTTTATTTTAGAATTACTTTTCAATCTGCCTACCTACATTATTTATATTGGTACCTAAACCAAACACCATAAAAATGATCTAAAGGAGGGGAAGGGCGGGGTATGGTCTTATAAGAATGAGAAAGCGTCGTGGTCACTGCTCACACCTTTCATTCATGTAGGTAGTATTTTATTTGTGTGCATAATTTATGGAAAATTTTCCGGAAACTTAAATTTTTAATATCTTTCTCATTATTGGGTATTCTGAAACTTTGACTGCATACGTACAAGGCCTTGCCTCTTCTACATTGGCCATTTTTTTTATTTTTGGTAATTTAAAAATAGTGGTGTATTTACGTAATCATGAACTTTTGTATCTCATTGTTGTTCTTAGATGTAAGTTGTAACTGTTACATTTGCAACTGTAATGCTTGTTTTAAGTCCTGTCCACACAGAGGTGACCTGGAAGAAATCGCTTAATGCGATAAGGCGTCCCGTTGTTCTACCATTCTTTTATAAATTTATACCTATGTGTATTCATATTTATTGGTGTTCAATAAAGTATTATTGTATTGTATATAGCGCGTTATGGTAAACGCTCTTAAATAAGCTTAGGCACATACAAGTAAATTAATCAATCTATATTTTATAATTTTCAGAATCAATTTGTAATTTTTAAGGCAATTTGGGTGGGACTTGAGACTCACGTAGATGGCAACTGGAGCGATTTGTCAATAATGACACTTTGACAAGATGTCAGCGGTAGTTCCAATTTTCGCCACGTGCCAAAAGATCCATGTCGATCTATATAGCCTTGAACCTTGTACCTTTAGTGCGAGATCCGACAGCACAAATCCATACAAATACCTACGTCATCGAGTACCTCAATAAGCTATATTTAGATCGTTAGCTGACACTTAAACATGTAAAACAATCAGGTCTGCCAATTCCAGTCCTGCCGAGTCATGGAAATCCAACTTCAAATGCTTTGAACACTAAGTTCCGGCAAATTTAGACCTGGCAGACCTTTTAATCTATTATCAGGGACCCCTTGGCTATTAATGGGCATAGGTTTCTTCGGGATAGTCGTTGAGGTAGGTAAATGGTGTGAAGGGCACTTCGTAAGGGTCTGCCAAGTACTTCCGGCAGGATGTGCGATGGCAGACCAATTTTTTTTAATGTAATTAATCAATGGTTAACTGTTGCCAGCATTTTCATTCCGATACCTTATGATCGTAGTATCCAGACCTCTAATACAAAAAAAAGTAAGGCAAAACCGTACACACCACTTTGGGTGTGTTTGGATCTCAGCTGTCAAACTCAAAATCAGTCGTTGCTTGAAAGTTCTCTGTGGAGGTCGTTGAAGAAAATCCGAACATGGCGGTTGTGAATTTTGAATTTATTTTTCAAAACTAGTGTATCTTGAACTTTAATGTGTAATAAGGGTGGATTATTTTCCGTTAAGTGTTCGTGAATGTGCACGAGTGTTGGCAAATAGTTTCAAGATCATAAAACCATTCATTTTCATTTTTGCTTCAACGGCCTTTTTTAGAGCCTTCAGTAAAATATCCACCATTTTACTGTTGGCGTTTTGACTGACAAAATATGACTTTGACTTGACATAACCGTACAAATCTTTACTCACTTGACATTGGCAGAATTATTGCTAAACAGCGATAGAAAGCCATTAACGAAGAAGAAGAAGAAGAAGAAGAAGAAGTTCTCTGTGGCTTGGACGTACCTACTTGTGAAAAGATACCAGAAAATGCCACCTCGCGTGATAGAACTTCGCTGAAATTACGAGAAATACTGAACACGGAAGCTCATGTTGCTATTACACAAGTTATTGGGCATTAGGGCCAATTTTAAAGGCTTTAGTTTACAGATCTAAAACTACTAAAACTGTTGCTGTTCTTGTCAAACAGACGGGTATGTAAGAGACGGATATATTTTTAGTATTTTAAAAACTGTCAACTAAAGCCTTCAAAATTGGCCCCAATTATGTGTTATATTATAAGTTATTTTAAAATATTTTTGTCTAACAGAGTTTGATATCAGTATTGCCACACAACGTATAAAAAATTTCCCGATTTTTTGCTTAAAATTTTAGCATATATATCCGTACTAAGGGGCAAAATCAGAAAGAGGGACCACTCATGCTCGCCGTGCTGCCCCCCTATTACGAAGTAGTTAGCCGCGCTTCGGACGCGCGTCTGCTGCTCAACTGCAGTCAAATTATATGAAAATTGACAGCAGTTGAGCGGCAGACGCTAGTCAGCAGCGTTGCTAGCTCGTTCGTAATAGGGGGCTGATTGTGAGATACAAATAGTACCTAGTACCTACATAATATATCAGAGTCGAAATAAATATATTGGACACCTCATATAATTATTATGTTCAACAATTTATTAAATTCTACGCAGTTTCAAAGTAGCATAGGATACTTAGTTGCAAAAAATGCCACCATCAATTGAAATAAAGCAGTAACTACATTGTGATCTTTGCTAGACCCCCTGAAATGACATTTCTGGGGTCTAGCAAAGATACCAACCACAAACGCTAACGCCAAACGCTAACTCTAAAACTGTATTGAAATGACATTCGCTGCGGCGACAGTATCCCCTACCTAGTCTGTGGTAAACGATTTTAGAAATGTCATTTCAGTACATTTTGCAGTTAGTGTTTCGCGTTAGCGTTAGAGGGCTGGTAGGTATCTTCAAAACCTGTTGATGCCCAAAACACTATGCTCCTAATCTGGGGACGAGCTGTCGTAGTTCTGAGGAGCCGTCCACAGATTAGGTAGCGATACTGGAGCACAGATTAGAGAAAAAAAATCTACTGGAGATGGAGTCGTCAGCCGCAATACCGCGAGTGTAAGCACCATGGAATGGTAAGCACAGAGTACATTAGAAGGGGTCGGATTTCTATGATCCGGCAGGATCTGTTTTTTTTTACATGTTATGTCTGTTAACGATCTACAGATAGCCTATTGAGGTACTCGATGACGTAGGTATTCCTACTGTCGGATATCCACAGAATACTATTACTTCTCCCGAGGCGGATATCGCACTACTTCGCGATGATAGTCACACTATCTATCCACCTGTCTTTTAAATTATGATATGAGTACCATTAGGGCAGCCGGCAGCATTAAATTTAAGAAGAGGCTCAGGAGTCAGGCTACAGCTACACCTTTTTTTGGCTCCATGAGTACCTACTTGACACCGACTTAAGACGTGGAGCCAAAAAAAACCATTGGGTTACACATAAACACATGCTAATTAAATATAAGTTTATGTACCTATACCTACCTACCACATGATGGGATATTTGGGATGTAGGTAGGTAGCTACCGTAAATCGGAATATTTGTTTCAATGCTTTGTGCATTATGTAGGTAATATTAAATCTAAGTATGGGGATCTACTGAAATAAAACAAAGTAGGTAGGTAGATGTACCTATACTCAATACAGTAGCAGTAAGTATATACCGGGTGTAATTGTATTCATTAGCATCCTTTGAAACTAGGTACCTACTCCTGATACCGGTCACGTATGGACCAAAATTTTTGAATTCTAACACATTGGTTTGGTAATAATAATAACTCCAAAAAATGGAATAACTTACTTAATCAAATGCTACAATACAAAATTTAATTAAAATAATGAAGTACTGATTTTCATTAGTACCTACAAGGTATAAAAACGTTTAAATGTATCAAAATCATCCGTGCCAACTGCGTCAGGCGCCGTTGCAATCTTCATAATTTTCAATAAGAAATATTTTCATTTACACTTTTTACTCTTTAATAATAATCTATAAATGATGTAGTATCATGGGCTTAATTTATGCTAATGAATTAAATTACATCCTGTATTATTATCATAATAAAAATCTCTAACATATAAATAGTAGGGTATACCTACACAGGATAGAGGTTTATCTAAAGGTGTCCATTAGATATAGGTATATAATTTATATAATCATATAAGTAGGTGAGTATGTTACTGGATTAATGTGCAAAGGAAAAATTAGAATCACGAAGCAGGCAATATATTACTGCTATAAAAATCATGTTACTAATACTAATGTCCATCTAATATAAGAATGAGTTTGACAGCTACAAAGAAATGGTTAACGAAACTGTATTAAAACCGTTAAATGTTTCGTTATAGCTAATGTATAATGGAGTGTACCATACTTACTGTTTTTTGGTACAATTTTGTTTTCGAAAATGTTATTAATTTTTATAAGCAGAACAACTATTATATACCTGTCATTTTATGAATAAGTACGTACGTACGTACCTACGTACATTACATTTAAAACTAATCCAGCCAAAAAAACCTAGGTCCGAGGCGAGTCCAGCTGATCGACATAATTATGTATGTATTTATAATACTTAGGTACCTAGGGTAAAATAAATCACTACCTTAATATTGTTATTGATTTCTTTAAATTCTACTTGGTTATAGACTATGAATTTTGAACAGTACTCAAAGGAGGCACTGGCGCAATTTTGATGAAAACTAAAACTGCATCATTGGATTTTTAAAACATGAATATTCCTAGCCAGGAATCGAACCCGTTGATTATGAAATAAGAACCGGCAAGCATGGATGAAATAAAAAAGTCTTTTTTTATTAGCTCCATGCCGGCACGGTATACAACCTTACTATCATTAGGTACACCATTGAAATGTCGATATGGATCAAATTCTGGAATGTAGGCAAAATCAAGTCAGTAAAAAGTAGGTAAGTAAGTTCTAACTTTTGACAAAATACTTTTATTTTTATTTTTTATATCAATACCTACCAACATACCTAACTCCAACATTTTCCCTATGTCATTAATTATTTCCCAGAATTCAACAGAATTATTTCAATTCCATGATTTTCAGAAATCGATCCTAATTAGCGACTCTATCAAATGGTGTACAAGTGTTTTTTCTTTTACAAAATCAACGGGTCCATGCTTGGACTATTGAATTTTTAAAAATCTAATTGTGTAAGTATTAGAGTTCATTAAATTAGGCCAGTGGTTCCTTTGAGTGTGTAAGTACTTTTCATTATTTCTCATAGTTTTCAGATTTAGCCTACTACTTACACTATAAATTACTTAAAGAAAGCGTCGACCCAACCCATCTATTTCTGTGCTACTACCGCACACTTGAATAAATTATACGTGCGCGCGACTAATAGGTAGTATATTATACCTGCATGTGCATGCGCATCCATCCACTAAACCATCTCGGTATAAAATCCTGTTACTGACACTTAGTGGTATTGGTACGGCTACTACACTTCTTTTTTTGAGCGAGCTGTACTCTAACAGTATTCCTTTTCTTGGCGGCCATCAGTACATTTAATGCGCGCCTTTTCTTGGTTACAAGCTGTATGCCGATAATACATTTTGCTGCCCGTGGCATGCCAATACACTTTTTCTTAATTACGAGCGGTACTCCAACCGCTCCTCTTTTCATGGTTACAAACGGCACGCCAATGGTACCCTTTTTCTTGGTTGCACGCAGTATGCAATCTGCACTCTGCCTTTTCTTGGTTGAAAGCTGTGCGGTACGCCACCAGTTAGCACCCTTTTTCTTAGTGGGTTGCATCGTTTTGCCTAGCAAAGTCGCAAGCCGTTTTTCGTAACTGGCTTTCTCTCTCTGCTTCCTGGCCTTTTCTTGTTTTTCCAAAAGTCTTCGAAGCTTAATTTTTTTCTCTTTTATTTTGACATACTCTTCCAAATCTTTGTAGAATTTTTCTTCTCTACTGTAAAAACCAACAAAAATATTTTTAGGAGTGAAACCAGCAAACGATCGACGAGTGTACTTATGCAAAGCCCCTTACTTTCCTAAAATAAAACAATAAAATGAAATGAAATAAGGTGAAATAAAATAAAATAATTTTTATTAGGTATTATGGTAATACTTAGCCTTAGCCTTGATATCGCCAAAGCATTTGACCGGGTGTGGCATAAGGTTCTACTGGCTAAGCTACCAACTTATGGGCTGCCCGTGGGGCCTTGCAAGTGGGTGGCAAATTTTTTGAATGGTCAAAGAATTAGAGCCGTTGTTGATGGTGCCATTTCCGAGACCATGTCAATAAATGCCGGCGTACCACAAGGTTCTGTACTATCACCCACGCTATTCATCCTGCATATTAATGATTTACTGGAATTTAACAGTCTTCATTGCTATGCGGATGATAGCACGGGTGATGCACTTTACACAGGACGTGCAAACGCCCCACGAGCAGAAGTCGAGGAAAGCAGAACACTACTTGTGTCTCAAGTCGAGCACTTGCTGAAGCAAGTCTCTGACTGGGGTGTACAAAATCTTGTACAGTTTAATCCTACTAAAACACAAGGGTGCGTGTTTACCGCCAAAAAGTCCCCGTTTACTGTAGTCCCGCTGATTCAGAGTGTTCCACTGACTTTGTCGAAGAGTGTAGGGATCTTAGGCGTTGACATTACTAACGAGGTCTAGTTTTGGAGGCATTTGGAACGCAAGGCTAGCCAAAAAATTCGGTGTACTCAATAGACCTAAGCGGTACTTCACGCCGAACCAACGTCTTTTGTTATACAAAGCCCAGGTTCGGCCGCACATGGAGTACTGCTCTCATCTCTGGAGTGGGGCACCGAAGTACTTATTGTTTCCACTTGACTCCCTACAGCGAAGAGCCGTTAGAATTGTGAACGACCCCAAACTCACCGACAAGCTAGAGTCTTTAAGTTTGCGACGAGATATCGGTTCTCTGAATCTCTTCTACCGTTACTATCATGGGGAATGCTCTGAAGAAATATTTAACCTCATCCCGCCTTCCCGATTTTATTATCGAACTTCTCGGCAGCGTGAAAAAGTATCCACATATTGTAGACACGTGGAAATCTCATACGACGCGATTCTTGCGCTCGTTTCTTCCACAAACCTGCAAGATGTGGAATGATCTTCCTCCTTCAAGAAAAGTGTTAAAAGAGTCCTCTCTAAGGGTAGGCAACGCACCGGCAATGCCCTTGGTGTTGCAGATGTCCATAGGCGGCGGTGACCACTTACAATCAGGTGGGCCGCCAGCTTGTTTGTCACTCATTACATAAAAAAAATACTTGGTGTAAAGTAAATCTTGTTTTAATCTATGTTTATTAATAAGAGTGAATAGCGATTGTGTAGGTATAGCGCACAGAGCTATGAAACAAATGAATCGCCTATATAGAAGCGTTTTTTTTTTTGCTCTGTGGTATAGCGGAAGTACCTATGTACTTACATAGTTTTGTTTTGCTCGATCTTTTAAGCAAATATAAAACAAAGGAAAGTAACTGTTCCGCTGTTATGCAGAGTTTAACTATGGCTAGGACTCCCAAATCAAGCATAATATAATATCACTATGTGCCATAAATAATTGCACTTATTCAGCGATTTGTTGTGGTTTGGAGCTACGATATTTTTTAGGGTTCTACTTATACCCGAAAGGGTCTATTACAAAGCTCCGTGTGTCCGTCCGTCTGTCTGTCTGTCACCAGGCTCACCAGGCTGTATCTCATGGACCGTGAGACAGATGAAATTTTCACAAATGATGTATTTCTGTTGCGACTATAACAACAAATATCACGCAGCATCGCACTGCTGGTTGGTACCTAATCTATTTGTGTGTAAGTATATTGTTTTGTAATGTCTTGTAAGTAGTGTAATGTTGTGTGTCACTGTCACGAATAAATATATTTTCTTTCTAAATACAATAAAAATACAGAAAAAATAAGTAAATATGTAACGGGGTTCCCATACAACAAACAAACATGTTTTTTTCGCTAGTTTTTATAGAGAATAGTACGAATACGGTACCCTTCATGCTTCAGTTTTTAGGTTTATACCTGGGTACTACAGAAGAAATAATATACCTTACCGAAATGATTCTTCATCATCTGATGTGTCGTCCGATGACAATAATTGGCATTCCAAAGCATTTTCCAAAATTTTTTCTTCCTAAATAAACAATTTATAATTAATGTCTATCGGTACGTAGGTAGGTAGCATAAGCAATAATAACAATAATACTAAAGAGTGGGTTTTTTGATCTTTAGTTAATTAGTATTTACTAGGGATGCGCCGAATATTTGGCATGTTTTTCATGTTCGGTATTCGGCCGAATATTCGGTAAAAGTGCCGAATAATAACCTAATATTTTATAAAATACTTTCCGTTAGGCCCATCGAGGAACCAACCCTGGGTTGGGTTGGGATGGGCGTCTATGCCCTAATCGCTCGGTCACCAGAAAAATGATATTTTGTGTCTAAGGGCACTATCGACCTATATAGAGCGTGCGATTTGGTCCAATATCTAATTTGAATAATTTTTTTCAAGTGATTTTTTTTGTTTGGTTTTTTTATTAAAACATTCACATACACTTTAATTCATTTCATAGGAAATTTTCATAAAAATACAGTTTTTTCACAAAAAATAGTAGAATAAAAATGGAAGATATGATTACGGTTAATATATAACCAATGGTCAATAATAGTGATAAATTCTAGTTTTAGACCATTGGTTACCTCTACGGATCAAAGAAATCCACCCTAAGTAAATAAATAATAGGTAAATATCACACAGCGCCAATATTATATCAGCTTGGTAGGTTTGGGTAGCCCCAAACTAAGCAAAGCTGATATAATACACTTATACTTTTTTGTTTGTAAATACTTACATAGAATACAATATAACATCTCAATGATTTTTTTATATCTACTATATTATGTATATAGTTGAAATGGCAATGGGCAGGCCCCCCACTAGGTGGGCCAACGAGGATGCGAGCAGCCGCTCAAAGTTGGCCCCTCTGAAGGAGGCCTATGTTCAGCAGTGGATGTCTTCAGGCTGTTGATGATGATATGTATGTATAGATACTTATGTAACTTACACCCAGTGGCAGAAACGATCATTAACTTGAGAGTCGACGTTAAACCTCACAGTTTAAGGACTCTATTATCGTTAATGCCGACATTAAGATTAATAATAGTTTCTGTAACTGGGTGTAGGTATGTAGTTTAGGTATATGCAGTTATTGTTACCACGTCGCTGTCCGTTTCTGCTTCAGGTGGCAGTTTCTTAATTGTTCTCATTAACAACTCGCCATCTGACTCATCAGAATCTGAATCGGGATCAGAATCGATATCGTACATTGATTCTCCCGCGGAAGATGAGGAACTACTCGAAACGTGTAGATCCGGTTTCAGCCGACTGTTTTCCTGAAGAGGTTCAGTTTTCTTGGTTTCGGACACAAAGGGCCTGATGTACTTATACTGGAAATCATCTGACCCGTATGCGGCAAAGCGTGGGCGCGCGAGAAACAAATCATCCGCAAAATCAGCAAGCAGTTGCCGCGGATCATATAGGTTTACATACCCCCCAACTGAAACAACGACCTAGTCAATACATTTGAGTTAAAATAATACATATAATAATTAAAATAAGCCGCCTGAAGACATCCACTGCTGAAATATGGCCACAGAACGGCTGCTTGCCTCCTCCCCGCGGTTGACCCAGGCCGGCCTACGCTACGATTTTTGTTGGTGCCGGGGCTTTGTATAACCTTGGTATGTCTCTAAGTCAGGTAAGATTAGCAAAAATACTATTCTCACTTACGTCTATACGGAGAAGGAGACCGTTGCCGCCGAATATTTTGGTGCATTTCAGCATTTGGTTGACCAGTCGAATCCGCCTTCGCCACTGCAGCGGACATGGTTATTTGGTTGCTATTCTTGACACCGGATGATTGTTCGGTTCCAATCAACTCGAAGAGAATTTAGTCGCCAAGTAAACAACTAATTACGATTTCCCATAAAAAAGGCTTGCAGGTAGACTTGCACTCTAGTTCTCCATTTTATGCTAAGTACAGAGGTCCAAGACTAGAGGTCAATGTCCCTAACTGCAGATCAATATGCACTTTTGCGCAATCAGCGCGCGCAAGTTGCGCGCTTTTGTTTGTTTGTATACACATATATTTTGTGTGTTTTTGTATATCTACCTACGTAAATGAATAAATTATACATACCTTGGTGATATATTTAGTCGATGATTCAAAAATAGAGGACTATAATAATTATGGGATGCGCTATTAGAAATTCGATACATTTACAATACTTTTTGATAAAATAGCGAAAGGCCCACCACAAGGTATTTTTTGTGTACGGCACCTTGCACCTTGTAGGCAGATTACAGGTTAAAGAAAGAACAATCCATTAATTTATTAATTTAAAGACATTTATTTCTTGTACTTACTTACTTACATAGTTATATATAATTATTATAATTTTATTAAGCATGCTTACAATAAGCTTACATACAACTCCCGCCTATTTATTATGATAGTTATAAAAAGTAATCCGCCCACGGTTAAGTTGATGGTTTGTCGTCGCTTACACACCATACTATACTACATATAGGGTACGACGTAGTGTCATTAAATTTGTTATGTTATATACCACAGAGAATTATACTTATACAGTGCCTAATACAGTGCCTAACAAAACGTTGCGTGCTATAACGTATTTGTATTACAATAAATAATAAACATCGTTTAGGATAGTAGCCGAAATAGCCGAATATTCATTACACTAAGGCTGGATTTTACCAAAGTAGAATAAGTGTTATTCCAAGTATAACGCTAATTGTTACCCTCGGATACAGCTGATTGACAAATGAAATGAAGATTAAAAGGACCCTATCCTGATTGTATCCAAGGAAAGAGCTTCAAAATTATTGGTATAATAGTTATATTCGTGTAACTCGGTTATTCTCGGAACGTAATACTTGGAATAACGTTATTCTACCTAAGTAAAATCGGGCCTTAGTAAAACCATTCACGGACTCAGGTCATAAGACTTAGTTTATCAGGGGGTCTAGCAAAGATACCAACCACTAACGCTAACGCCTCACGCTAACTCTAAAACTGTATTGAAATGAAATTCGCTGCGGAAAAGTTAGCGATTTCCGAAATGTCATTTCAGTACATTTTGAAGTTAGCGTTTGGCGTTAGCGTTAGTGGTTGGTATCTTTGCTAGACCCCCAAGTTAATAATAACTATTCCCAACCGTGTTTTGTTAAGCAAAATAATTTATTCCAAATAATATGTAGACTGCTGTATTTATATCCAACAAGCTGAATCGCCCCGGCTTCGTAGATACGGGTAATCTAAACTTTAAACCATCATAGGTGTTTGCAGTACAATCAATCGCGAACTAATGACACACAAAAGTCTCACTAGTACACAAATACGTAACAGAGCTAATAAATGAACTACTGGGAACGGATGATCCAGCGACCAGCAACCCACTCGAAAGCAGACAAAAGAACTCAGTGACACATACGTGCAGAAAAATTATTAGTGAATATGAGCGAAAGCATGGAGACGTGAATCAAAATAAATCACAAAAATATTTTAGTTAAGTATAGATCTTGACAAAGAATATACAAATACATTTATCATTATAGACCGTCATGAATTAAGATGTTAAAGAAATAGCAAGGTTAGATAGAACTGCTAGAACCATTGTAAAATCGGCATAAACGTATCGCCTCAATCAATGTTTGAAAATACCTCCAAACCTTATGCTGCACTCAATATAGCAATTATTTTTGGTTTTCAAAGGGGTTCGGAAGTTCGAAGATTATTAGGAGTACGGAAGGCTGGCGTCCCTTGCTTCCTTTAATTGGTTCATTCTCAGCAGATCTATGTCGAGGAAAGACTTTTTTGTTGGTCATTTTTTTCTCATGTCAATACCCATTCCCTTCATTCATACCTTCCACGTTTTCTCCGCTACTATTATCTTTTCCCATACGCTCCTTCTTTTCTTTGTCTTATCTCAACTTAGGAAACATATTTTTTATTAATCCTTTACGTCACAGACAATAGGCTACACACAAAACTTTCAACCTTAATCACACCCTTCATTCGTGATTATCGAAAATCCTTTCTTGGTGAGGTGGTTTTTCAGCTGTTTCGGCTCTGTGTTGATGAGCAGCCACGACAGTCTCTTTTTATTATACATATATAATCGTAGGGTCTACGATTATATAGATAAATTATAGGTAATAGATGATAATAGTATTCAATTCAAGCTATAATTGATACAAACGTTAAAAACCTCGATACTAAAAACCACGGCGGTTTTCAACTTGGTAACATCAAATAATTATTATGTTAGACCAGCGAAAAGCTTACTCTATTTACATGAAATTAACCCCCGGTTTCTCGTACGTTTGTGAAACTCATGTTAGCTCACCAAATACTGTACGCTCATTGGTTGATGACAGCCGATGATCAACAGGCAGCCAATGAGCGTTCAGTATTTCAAAGTTGACATGAGTTTAACTTTGACAAACGTACCAGAAACCGGGGGGTAAATCAACGTACTAATTAATTTACAAACATTTTTAGTACTAATCTATGTTACTAATAAGTTCATAAGAAAATATCGATATTAGACGATTTTCAAAATATCAGGACATTCAGAAGCATAGTGTGTACAATTTTCAAAATAATTTCCAAGTATAAAGGTATTAAAGTGCGCCAAGCTCTTAAACTATTGATTAGACTTAAAAATACATAGAATGTCAAACATAAAATACGAACTAAAAATAGTATAAAAGTATTATTGGCAGTGAAGCCACTTTTTTGTGTTTGAAATAATATATAGTACCCCAACGGCCTTATTAATAATCGTAGTAGCTTTGGACTAGTTAAACAACCTTTTGTCTTTTTCGATCAAGTTCGATTTTCGAGTGACAAGAAAGGTCAAAAGTTGGAGTAACTAATCGAAAGCTACGCCACGTTTATTAATAAGGCCGTAATAAACGGCCAGCATTATGTCGCAGTAGTCTAACCAATTTGACTAGACTAGACACAAATAACATAAGCCTTAGCTAGATCACACCCACTGGCCTGTTTAATTGTTCATCTAGGATAAACAGCTTAGGGCTCTAGAGACTAGATCTCAGCTATGGCTATATGGCAAGTAACACCAGACCTCACAAAACTACGATAATACTCAACAGTCAAAGACTAAGTTGTGTAGGATTGCGTGTACTACGTTGTAAGCTGCTAAGAAAAATATAGTTCTTGTTTTTGGCACAATGTTTATAAGGAAGGCGGTTGTTACAATGATTGTAACCTTTTAGATATTAAATATTTTGTTATCGTTACATTTGATTAAAAAATTTGCTCTCGTAATAGCAGTGCAGTAACTAATAGTTAATTAACAGCATGACATGATCATTTCACGTGAATGAAAACAAGAATACTGTTATACCATAACGAAGAATACATTTTCTTTTGTTCTCGCGTACATGAAATGGCAGGCGTCAAAACAAGACAAAACACAAGCCAGTTTATCAACGGTTACAATCTTGTTACAATACAAACATATAAAAAGAAAGTTGTCTATAGAATCTATAATTATTGTAAATAGGTAGTACCGATTAAAATTACGCTTTCACCTTACAGAAAAAAATAGTATATTCTTTTTTAAAATAGTATACATATTCATTAGTTGCAATATTTCAAGCTGCACTACTATGCATGTCAATGATCATCATAATAATAACTACCAAAACTGTTTACTAATTAAAATTAGAGCATAATAAAAAAGATAGGCAACCAAAACTACTCCTAACTGGTAGTAGTTTGATGTTTCAGTGTTTATTCACTCTGTACAGTCTTGTTGACCTTGCATTTGCTACAAGTTGAGTGGCGATTGCAAGGTTAGGTTTATATGTGGCTTCGGTCGAGCAACGTGATTTAAGATCGAACACAACCAGTCCTTTTTTCTGTTCTTCGACTAACTTTGCATTGATGTCGAATTCACACCATTTCTTACCTATTTGTTAAGAAAACTAGCTGCGTCTCGTGGTTTCACTAGCGGATAAATAGTTAACAATTTCATTCAAAATCCGTTCAGCCGTTGCAACGTCAAAAGAGAAGAAACAGTCGAAACACAGTAACATTCGCGAACATTTATAATTTATCTTGTGAATTGTGATGACGTGATGTGCGCTAGTTCTACGTTGCGTGGATGTATCGAGGTCGAAGATAAACATAGCCCGGTTTGCTCTAGCAAGAGTATACTGACAGTAAATAAACTTAATTATTACCTAATTACTTTTAATAGCGCTCTGACTTTGAATAATAAGTTATTAATAATAATTTATAAGACCTTACTTGTCTTATGTAACTATTATAACTTATCATAATATCTGTGTGTAAGTATGTGATCGTTGGTATTGTACACATGAAGAATAATAAACCCTCAGAATAACTGTAGAAGAAGTTAGGAGTTACTTATTTTCATTCATCAAATTTAGCTTCAATTTCATATCATAGTGACCGTTAAATAAGTTTTTTCTTAATCAATAATATGTTACGTTTTCATTCATTCCTCTACCATCGATTTACATGTATTTAAGTAGATTAATTACATCATAAAATATTGTGAACTTTTACGGTCTCATATAAAATACAATATTGATGTTCAGATCTTTAAATACATCGAGATTATTCGTTTAAGTAGCAAGTTATTCTTTCCATTGATAAGTGAATGTATTCAGTTATGAGAGGATACTTATCGTCTGAAACGGCCTAGATATGCACTGCAGTGGGGACACTTGTGGTGGACATCCATGCAGGTATCTATGCAGCACGGGATGAGACAGCATCCGCAGAAACATCTGTAATTATTGTTTATAGATAAAGATAGTTTAATGTCATGATTCAGGGCAGAACGAGGGTGGGACCTGTGCAGGATCGGAAAGAATGTTAAATTAAAGAAAAGGTCAAGCAGTGGATCAATGTATCATCTGATTATTGAAGTACTTTTTGTTTGTAGAAGCAAATAAATTGACCCATGGTCCAGATAACGATGCATATTATCGTCACTCGTCACACCAGGATGAAAAATACTTGGTATTAAACATAAACATAATCTGTATTACCATATTTCACCAGAACCTATTTAATCCTTTCGTTTTAACAAACAATGAAACCGTGGCCGCGGGCGAAATCTACACATTATAAAACAATCTTGCCAGTGTAGCCTAGAATTAGTTTTGGTCGATAGATTACCATCTACAAATATAAAGCCATGCAAGCAACTTAATTGTATAAAAAAAAAATGGAAGTTATTATGAAATCCAACTAAGCTATGTTTACAGAATAATTCGTAAAGGAACAATTTTAATCACAAACAGCATTTGAATGCACCTTTGCAACGCTAAGCAGGTGATACTGCTTTGGAAATAATAGATATGACACTGTAGTTTACATAAAATAAAACAAATGCTTACCCCATTAGGCAAATGATTGCCCCCGAGATATAAGCAATGATCCCTGGCTTTGTTTGGGTGGCCGTATCTATCTCAGAATGGCAACTCGGACATATCATGTGGGTAGGGTTAGGGCCAACCGGAACTACAGTTGTAACTATCTGCGGCCCACCAGCTGAAATAATAAGGTTATAACAACAAAATAAAACAACAAAATAAACAATACATCAAAAGATCTGTTAGAAGAAACTACCATAACAATAGGTAGCACAAAACAACTTATGTGGGACGTCAGTGTTAGCCATATCGCCCCCATTTATAATTAAAATAAGTACCATTGAGGTGTTTACATAATCTGCAAATGCATGGTTGTTGGTAGAAAAAAACACGGGAATACCCCCGGGTCAGTAATTCCAATAGTCAATTTTCATAACAACCATAGCATAGGAACAATACAGTAATGGCAAACAACTGCTTTGAGCTGCAGGCACAACTTTCCAAATGTTGTTAAAAATTGAATTCATCATCATCATAATTAACAGGCTGAAGACGTCCACTGCTGCACATAGGCCTCCCCCAGGAAGCACCACTTTGAGCGGCTGCTAGTCTCCTGCATCCATCGCCTCCCCGCGGTTTTCACCACATCTTCGGTCAACCTAGAGGCGAGCCAGCCTACGCTGCGTCTTCCAGTCCGTGGTTGCCACTAGAGAACCTTTTTCCCACATCGGTTGTCAGTTCTACGAACGATGTGGCCTGCCCATTGCCATTTCAACTTGCTAATCCTAAGAACTATATTGGAGACTTTAGGTCTCCTGCAGATCTCCTCATTTCGGATCTTATCTCTCAGAGAAACACCGAGCATTGCTCTCTCCATAGCTCATTGCGCAACTTTGAGCTTACTAATGAGGCCAACAGTAAGAGAACACATCTCAGTTCCCTAAGTCATCACCATAAGATTACTAATCAGTGCTAAAAACAGCCCATTTGCTACTATAATATAATAGGAGGCTTTTACAGTCAAGAAAATTATTCTCTTATTGATGATAGTCCAACTTGGTCAAGGAAATTGTAAGAAATATTGAAGTTGTATTTGGTATGACTAACTTGTTTTTGTATTGTTGATTCAACTTTTAAGCCACAAACCTATCTGTATCACCATACTACACGTATAATTTCTGCAAATTAATAACATAATTTTTAACGTACAATAAATGACTTTTTATGACATCCAAACCATATAAAACACCATTACATGCCAGGAGTATACATAGAGGTACACACATATGCTACTAAATCAACCTTGATGAAAGTATGGAGATATATTATTACTTGTATTGTGGTAAACTGTAAATATTGTTGTGATTGCAAAACAAAACAGGTTTTTCTATTACTCTCTCAGTCCCAATCATGGGGGTAACATCAGGTACAAACGAAAAATAGCCCGAACTTGTATGGGAAGAGGCATCTGTACTGTATGTATTATATTATCTGAGTCCAATGAACTTATACATAGTGGCAAAAGTGAGAAAACAATTCTAACTGGCTTTTAAGATAATCATTTTATCAATGACAGGTATTATATTAATACAGCATCTGAAACATACAACAGACATCCAGACTGCAGCCATAGACAGGTTTTAGTTAAATACCTCACATATTGTTTATTAACGGGATATTTACCATGTAATTTATTTGTTTCGAGTTTAGTTTAATAGCATTAAAGATTTAATTTCCTATTTATTATACAGTTTTTGCAGGAAGTATGCTTCTAGTCGTAAATGTTTACCGCATAATTGAGGTCAAGAACTTTTGGCAGGATGACATCACTATTGTCACTCACTCACCTGTCACTTGATCAGACTTATTACTATTTTTACTTGAATAGTTTTGATTGCATTCCCTCATTATAAGAGGTACAGAACTGTTTTTTTTTGTTTTAGGATATCAGTTGGAAAGATTTCAATGCAATTTTGCATACAAGTTGCATATGTTACCAAGATTATATACAATAGAACACTTTAATCTCAAAAACCCCAAGAGTTCTTGCAACTGAAACTGGTATAATGCAAGTGAAACTGCTGGGTGCCTCGAGACTGTATTATGCAAAAGTGAAGCATTCTTTATTTCTTCATAAGTTTGGTTGTCTGTCTTTCACTCCAGACCAATATGATAAAAATTTGTACATGTATAGAACAAAGATCCATCCAAGGTTGTGGGGAAAGAGTCACTTTTTGACGATAAGACTATCGTAACCTACTCATAATTATTATTGTTCTTTGTTTTTGTATTTTATATCTATATAACAATGGTGGATGCTTCCTATCAAGGCAAATTAAAACATTAATAGAATCATATGCACATCTCTTACATAGTAATATTAATATGTTTAAAAACTAAGTCCAGTGCTTCTTCAATACAGGTTATAAAAGTTAGGTATTACCCAGTTATCATGTTTTTCATAAGCAGTAAAAAACCATGATTAATATTATGAATGTCATAACTTCATTTTATGAACATTTGGATGTCTGCACTTATACCTATAATGTCATCTTACTTAGCTCATGATTACAGAAGTACCTTGTTTATTATGTTGATAAAATTGGAAATTGAATAAGGCCACTGAATAAAGTCATAATAATTCTGACACTAGGCAAGAGCATAATATTTACACAGTGTTTGTGGAAATCAGTGAGACATGCAGATGCTACATAAATCTGTTATGATTCTATGGATATTTAACCTTGAATGTAGAGATCTTGGTTCTAAAATACTCACTGGGCGCATAATGTGGCGTATACGGGCTTGAAGGCCCCACTCCCCCAACCGCCTGCGAGTAGCTGGGCGGCGCTGCAGGTGGCGGCTGCACGGTGCTCGAGTTACTCCATCCATACGGAGGAGGATTCCCACCTTTCTCCATCACTCACCTGTGACACAAGTAAATACAGTCTCGCGCTACTAAAGCACTAATAAAACTTCGTTATGATACATATGATGCAATGCAATCTTCAAGCTATTTTTAGGTGATGACTCCAACAAGACTCCACTCCGTCACACCAAAATGGCATTTATTTATTTCCATGATAAATTACAGGCATAAATAAGTTTATTTACCAATATCTTTTAACCGAATCAAAATTTATTTAAATAATTGTTTGAAGCCTTTGGAACCGCGTATCTGTGGCGTATATCTTTCTTCTCTCCTCTGAATCTGAGTAAAATAAAATTGTAAAATTTTACGATTTTTGAGAACACAGTATTTCAAAGAGAATTTAATCACTCGAACTTTTTTACCAATGTACTCTGTGCAAGGAACTTATATATATATATACCTTGGAATGCCTACAGCGCGGCGAATGGAAACGCGGTCCAATGGAGATAGGGACGTGCGAGCCTCTTGTCTTTTTCAGTAGGGTGACTATGAAATGTGCCCCACGGCTTCAGTTGAAGCCGCGAGGCACAGCTAGTTTGAAGAGGTCTTCAATCCCCAGTAATTCAAAATTGTTTAGGCGTTACGCTGAAACATATGTAAATACAAACATACATACACGGAAAAGGAGGGTTTTCGAGTAGCGCCCACGAACTCGAAGTCGAAGAGGCAAAGTAGGACGACCAGACGATCTATTGAAAACCTGAGGGAGCTGTTGGATGCAAACAATCAGCCGCTCAAAGTAGTGTTCCTGCGTGTGTGCATCGTGGCGTACCATTTTTTTAAACGCTATAAGTACTTGCGTAGTGGTCGAAAGCGGACGACTTGTACACATTTGAAACTTGAAATAAAAAAAATGTAGTGGTTAGTTGAAGTTCCTCCTCACTTCGCTCGTCGTCGCATTTGGTGCATTTGGTAGGTAAAAAAAATATTTATATCTGTTGAAAAGTTTGGCATTCTGTCAAAAGGAGATTGTCAAACTGATATCTGGCAATATCTTGGCCAGGTGTGTGTATAGGAATACTATAGGCAATAAATGAAAAAGGTGAGTTTTTTTCAAATGTATGCCCATTTTAGCATGAAAAAAGCAATTTCGATAACAGTATGTATGAAGGCAATATTGAAATATGACACGGTTTTGTCAAAATTTGACAAAACTGTGTTGGTGAGTGGCCTTTGGGTCCTCTAGATATAGATTTTCTTCCAAAAGTAAAGATGCTCCCATTGGATCATCCCATTGGAGTATCTTTACGAGAGATATTTTTGTTGACTTGTTTGGTAACCGTTTCTATGGCAACATACCTATAGTCTACACATCTTGGGTAGTAGGTAGTAGTGGTAGGTAGTACAGTAGTGGTAGTAGGTAGTGACAAATATTGCCGTCATACATACTGTTATCGAAATTGCTTTTTTCATGCTAAAATGGGCATACATTTGACAACAACCCACATTTTTAGTTTATCACCTATGGTATTCCCATACGCACACCTGGTCAAGATATTGACAGATGTCAATTTGACAATCTCCTTTTGACAGAGTAACAAATGCCAAACTTTTCAACAGATGTCAATATTTTTTCTACCTACCAAATGCGACGACAAGCGAAGCAAGGAGGAACTTCAACAACTAACCACTACATTTTTTTTTATTTTAAGTTTCAACTGTGTACAAGTCTTCCTCAAGTGCTACTCGAAAACCTTTCTTTCCCGTGTATGTATATTTGTATTTACCTATGTTTCAGCGTAACGCCTAAACAATTTGGAATGAGGAGTTTTATTTAAAAAAACAACTTGTTTCGGCTTCTGTCACTAGATGGCGTACTTACGACGTATTTCAAACATGGTTATAGTTTTAATACACAGAGTACAAGGAAATATTAAAATCAGTTGAGTGAATCACAGAGTACGTTGTCAATTTGTCGATAGAAAGCCATTAGAGTATTATGTCTTCCATAAAATAAGGATAGGATATTAAACTCGATACATAATAATCTTAACAATGACAGAACTTAAAAGCCCCATTTTACCGCCATCTATCGGGTCTTTATAAAATGACAGCTTTTTTATTACTAGGGATTGAAGACCTCTTCAAACTAGCAGTGCCTTGCGGCTTCACTTGAAGCCGTGGGGCACATTTCATAGTCACCCTACTGAAAAAGACAACAGCCTCGCACGTCACTATCTCCATCGGACCGCGTTTCCATCCACCATAAGCATTCCAGAGGTATATAAAAGTTCCTTGCTCGATTATTATTTTGATTTCCGTTCCGTATATAATAAAGTAAGTACTCTGTGGTGTATTGTATATTATCATAGAGAATATAAAACCATATATAAAGTTATAAACGCTAGCGTATATCCAGACAGTATATAACATGGAGGTCTATGGAGAGAGCCAAAATCTGCCAATGCGGCGTTGCCGCTCCGCATCCTTCGTGTAAACATACTATCTTGTATCTCTTACTAATACACGAATCGTCGCATAGAGTATGCGAGAAAGCAACTGTAGGAACGGCAACCTCGCCTTACCTACCACCGCGTGTCATGTCTTGACAGTTTGGTGTGTCAAGAAATTAAATGCGAGAGCATAAAACTTGAAAATGTAGTGATTATATTGTTATTAGGGCTAAATATTGTGTCAATAGTGAAATTGTGTCGTGTTGTGCTGTGTTTTGTGCATCAAGAGTAACCCGAGGAGTCGAAGGAAAACCAGAATCATCATTTTATACGTTAAAGTTTACTGGCTATTTTTATGTTAAACATCGAAGTTTCGAAGTAAATATGCATTTCACATTAAGAATATACATTTTTTCCATCGTATAATTACCATGCGATTGCAATTACTAAAAGATTTAATGCTTTAATTGATATTTTTGGGATGGGCGATTTCATACTTCTCGAATAGTGATGTGACCTACACTGTCCATTACATTTTGTCGATATTCGTAAATCTTCAAACATTTGCACAACATTACTTTGGTTTTGGGGAGATTAAAAAGTAGAGGATCTCTTTCCCTAAAAGTGGTTGAATGGATTTAGATCAAAGTGCAAACAGAATGAAAAAGTAGGTGCAAATCTGGCAATTTAAAAATAGGCACCTAAACTACTTTTATAAAATACAGTAGGAAGGCCAGTGTCGTCTGGCTTCAATATGAGTTATGAAATTTATAATAAACTAGCTGACCCGCCCCGGTTTCGCACGGGTTTATTAGTTTTATGCCCTTACCCTTTATGGGTAAGAGAGAAGCAATAGTAAAAAATATAGGGGATAAGGATGAATAGATCGGACGGTGAAGGGAGACAGGCTCAGCTGTCCCATCCATTCATCCTTTTCCCCTATATTTTTCCCTAAAATAAAATATAGGGGCTTCAATACAACAAACGTGATTTTTGCTCGTTTTTATAGATAATTGTACGGAACACTTTTTACAAATTTAACCATCATTTTAGTGAATAGAATAAGAAAAGGCGAGTGTAAAATAAAAACTAACTATTATGGAACAATGTTATTTGAACAGCCTGAAGACGTCCACTGCTGATCATAGGCTTCCCCCAGGGAGCGCCACTTAGAGCGGCTGCTCGCCTCCTGCATCCATCGGCTCCCCGCGGCTTTCACCAGGTCGACGGTACACCTGGGGGGGGGGGGGGGGCGGCCTACGCTGCGTCTTCCAGTTCATGGTCGCCACTCGAGAACCTTTCTTCCCCATCGGTTATCAGTTCTACGAGCGACGTGGCCTGCCCATTGCCATTTCAACTTGTTAATCCTAAGAGCTACATCGGCTACATAGTTCTTCTGCGGATCTCCTCATTTCGGATCTTATCTCGCAAGGAAACACCGAGCATTGCTCTCTCCATAGCTCGTTGCGCGACTTTGAGCTTAGTAATGAGGCCAACAGTTAGAGTCCACGTCTCAGTTCCATAAGTCATCACTGTCAACACATATAAAAATGTTACTTACAAACGTTATTTCATATAATGTGTTTCAATATACTATAATATACTTTTACTAGGATGGGTCATCATCATCATCATTATCATTAACAGCCCGAAGACGTCAACTGCTGAACATAGGCCTTCCCCATAGAGTGCCACCTTGAGCGGCCACTCGCCTCCTGCATCCATCAGCTCCCCGTGGTTTTCACCAGATCGTCGGTCCACCAAGTGGGGGCCGGCCTAAGCTGCGGTTATGGTTCTACGAATATCTGATTTTCTTTATTGTATTAAAACTAAAAAGTATCGAAATTTTGCAGCACTGTTTGGTTAGGTTTATTATATATCGATATATTGTGTAGGGGTCACTTCCCTACTCACGCATACTAATGCATATTTAAATACTCACACCAACAGAAAATGGACAGGCATTTTGTGAATGGCCGCCGTCCATATAATTCTATGTTGATGGTATATAATTTACTACGGCTTATATCAGAGTCTGCGTAGTAAATTATATACTCTTTGTCAAAGAGTATAACGCTCGTTAATCGCAAGATATAATTTATTTTAATTATTTTTATTTTTCTGTTATTGTTATTGGCAGCATGCTACACGTCTTTTAAATAAATAATTAAAAGTATGTTTCGAAAAGCGATCTATATAGTGATTAATTTGGTTTCAACTTAAATGTTTGATGATTCATGTACCTTGTTTTCCTTGTTAAAGCTTCGGATTGGTATAACGTAATCGGTTAAAATGTCGTCACCACGCCCAAAGTCCCCTCGTACTCCCGTTTTACCGAAGAAGGAGGATAAGGAAGAATCATTTTGGGATAAAATCGGTACAATCGGGCGCAAGAAGCGCATAAAGGAAGGTAATCATGATATTTCTATATCATTGTAAACAGATGTCGTTTTGAGTGGGCTGAAAATTAGGCGTGGCCTCACAACTCTAAATAACTGACCTACTAAAAAGCATTGTAACCTGGATGTTCTTTGGTTTTGAAACTAACCTGTTATGTTATACATTTTTTGCAGTGCAAGATGTCCAAGCTGAAGGAAAGTATGCCATTGATTCACCAGGAAGTCCTACCGCTCCAGAAATCCCACCAGAAGAATATAGTTTACGTTAGTATCACACTTATGAATATAATATCTTACACATTGACTCATCTACTTAGGTACCAGTTATTACTTAGCATGAAACTGTTTTTCTAGTTGACAATGAGGAACGAGCTATCATTGAGCCTAGATCTCTTGAAGATCCAAGAGTGAAAGAACTAATACAGGTGCTGATAGATTGGATCAACGATGAGCTTGCATCACAAAGAATCATTGTAAAGGATATCAGTGAAGATCTTTATGATGGCCAAGTACTCCAAAAGTTACTTGAAATCTTAACTGAAACCAAACTGGATGTACCTGAAGTAACTCAATCTGAAGAGGGTCAACGCCAAAAACTGGCTGTTGTTCTACGAGCTGTAAATAGAGTGAGTGTTTCACTTATTAATTTGGTATTTGTAATAATTTCTGGTATTGAGGGTTAATGTTTTCAGAATTCATAATAATACCCAAGCTTTAAAATGTAATTAAATTATACATGAAGTATTGTAAAATGCCAACTTGTAATAAAACCATTACTGTCTAACAAACATGATTCTCAAAAAATTATGGAATGTATTGATTATAGGTGCTTTATGGAACAGCCAAGCCAGTGCCGAAATGGAGTGTTGATTCTATCCATTCCAAGAACATTGTATCCATTTTACATTTATTAGTTGCATTGGCTCGTCACTTTCGTGCACCTGTGCGTCTACCGGAAAATGTCACTGTTAATGTTGTAGTTGTAAAGAAAGATACTCCTAACCAGCTGTCTCACAGGTATTTTATCAATAAGCTGGAATACAATTTACTTCATAATATAACCATGGTAGTCTGGCTAATAAAACTATATAATTACATAATATATATTTCAGAACATACATAGAAACAATCACAACAACATACGATGACTTAGGAATGAAATGTGAACGAGATGCTTTTGATGCTCTGTTTGATCATGCACCAGAAAAACTGCAAGTTGTGAAGAAATCATTGATCACATTTGTCAACAAGCATTTGAGCAAAGTGAATCTTGAAGTAACAGATTTGGACACACAGTTTCATGATGGTGTCTACTTGGTGCTACTTATGGGGTTGCTTGAAGGTTTCTTCGTGCCTCAATATGACTTCCACTTGACCCCTCAAGACTTTGATCAGAAAGTCCACAATGTGTCATTTGCATTTGAACTGATGCAAGATGTTGGCTTGGCTAAGCCTAAAGCAAGACCCGAAGGTAATTCATTCCTTTAATAATATACACAGCTTCAACTGGGTACACTCAATACACATGATTAATAATTGTGATCAAATGAGGAAAATAATGTATTAATGTGTCACTGTATTTCCAGATATTGTGAATCTTGACCTGAAATCAACATTGCGAGTGCTGTACAACCTATTCACCAAATATAAGAGCATGGCTTGAAAAAAAGTATTATGGTATAAATATAATCCTATTGCTAAATATGTTGTGTTCAACCGAGCATATTTGCAAGTAGTTTTTAACGATGATCTAATGCTAATCAAAGATTTTTTGCATAAGTATAATAAACTCGAGATTTAATTTTATTAATAATAACACTATTGACCTTTTCGGTATTAAATAATGGTGCCTTTGACAAATTAATTTTAATAAATTTAATATTTACTAACACACTTGACTTTCATTTTGCATCCCATCTACCCTATTGCCCAAAGAGTATAATTAACGCTACGCTAAGACTACTTATTGGCCTTATTGCCAACTTTTGTAAGTCATGTGACCGTGCCATATCATATGTGTAATAAATACTTATTTACACATTTGCATACAATATAATAGGAATAGATAGTTAATAGGTAGGTCAGACAGAACGCAGTCATAGGCACAGTCAGGCATAGACTAGTAGCATGGGGCCCCATTAGGTACAAATAAAAAATAGCCCGAACATGAAAACAACGTACAGTTTATCAAAAATAAGAAGTGCAGTATGAAGTTGACATTATTAGTGATTGACACTGTCAGATTAACTGGTCTAGGGATGTGAACGAAATAATCGCTATCGGATAAACCCGATTTTAATGAGAAATCGATACTGATTCTACATATTTATTTAGGAATCGTTTCGTTTTTTCATATGACCTCAGTAAGAGAACGAATAATTGTAATACTTATAATGAATTATATCAGCATGAAATGTATGCATCGAAAGGTTAGGTATTAACTAAATACCATATTGGGTATATTCGACTATATAGGCCTCTGTATGCATATATATTTTTTTAATAAATAATATACTGGGTTCGAGAATAGTCATTTAATCAGATTCACTACAGTTTATATTACTTGAAAAATCATCATCATCATCGTCGCAAACATGAATAATTATTCGATTGTCTATAAAACTGCCGAAATGCACATCTCTGTCAAAATCATGCATTACCAGACCAGTCATCTTAATTTGTAATGTACGAACAAGCTTTCTTCAGCAAAGTTTCCATTCTCTTTACGGTAAAGCGTGGCTTAGTATTGTGAAGTACTGCGTAGCCTTAAAGACACAAGATTATTTTAGACAATGGTATAAAGAATAAATAAATAAAATATGAGATATATGTAGCACTGATTATAAAATATTTAATATATTCTACTCTATCCACGCGAAATTGACGAAGTTGTGGCCCCGCAGGAGCCATATATTAAAAAGAAGTTTAAGTTGTACAATTACAATCATTGTTAATCATGGTGTTTAAAAAAATAGTGATTATGTATTTATAATATCAGTGTTTAAAACTAAATTGCAGTAAAATAGGAAAATTTGTTTGTACCGATATTTTTACAAAAAAAGTCAAGAATATCATTATTATAATCACACTTTCGATTTAGATCATTCGCGAACTACACAAGATTATCTCACTAAATTATTCGCGCCCAAAGATTTGATTCGATTCTGACCTTATTCTACAATTTCACCGATTAATCGGTTGTGTAATAGTCGCAACACTAATTTCGAAAAAATGTGCTGCCAGCTCCTGAAGAATGTTCTCCCTAGATAACTTAAAACCCCTAGAACCCCCTAAAAACCCCAAAGCTTTTTTGTATTCCTAGCATACTTTGATTAGGTTTACATCACTAAGGTCAAAAAGGTTTTTGTTCTGCGGCATAGAACGTTACGCAATCTTGGCAAAAATGATCCAACTGATCATTTTATAGAAAAATGACCATTTGTTTTGGTGAAATGTATGGAACAGCTGATATTTTTCTTATTTTTTTTTAACTATTTCTAAGACGCAAATGTAGGTTATCAACAGACACTTTTTTATGCTGCCACCATTACAAATACCGAAATATATGCATTTACTTGCCGTGCCACCCGGTGTCTCCCTTGGTTCAAAAGTATTCTGTGTTAATCCAGTGTACAAGATATCTCTATTTCAAACATCCAAATTCGTAGCGTGAATAGGGCACAAACAAGCACACACAACCTTATCTTTTATAATATTAGTGTGATAGTATGATTCTTTTTTAGTATAGAAAAATTCATCCTGACTTCACCACCTTTTAAGAGTAAGCAACGCATCAGTGGCACGTCTAGTGTTACAGATGTCCATAGGCTACGGTGACTCTTCCCATCAGGAGGGCCGTATGCTTGTTTGCTACCTATGGCATAAAACAAAAACCTAAAACACCATCAAAAATATTAATCCCCTAAGAACCCCCATTCCCCTTTTACCTCAAAATTTAAGGAGAAAATCTCTAGCTTGGTATCCCTCGAAATGTCAAAGTGTACCTATTAGAATTAGTGATTAAAACGTGAGCTTTAAGGTGAAAATACACGGTTGAACTAATTTGAATCACTGGTTGAACGGAGCAGAATTGAAAGGAAAAGATGACCTTCAATATCATTAAATGATCCATTTTTATGATTACACGGATCAATTTGGTTGCTTCATCAAAATTGAATGGCAAAAGTGAACCGTGTATTTTCGACTACTAGTTAGTGTCCAGTGTACTTTGCCCAATACTTCGCAGTTCGCCATCATGCAATAAAACCGTGCGTCCACTGGTGGTCGACTGGCGCGTACGGAGCGAACGGAGCGTCGGTATTTACAAAATGCCGATAGGGTGCGTCCACTGCATCCGGTTTTTGCATCGGCAATATCGTTAATCGTTATTTTCAAAGCAATCGTGTTTGCCTGTGCACTTATTCACATTATGGAAGATAGTGATGACTTGGTGAGAATATTGTAATCATTAGTTGTTTATTATCAGCAGATGAAAAGAAAAATAAAAGGAAACGAAAGATGTGGGTTCATAGCATAAACTTAAAAAGGCATATTTTCGGAGAATTTCATACATTATATTTTGTTTTAATAAAACATGAAAAAAGATTTTCGGATATGGTGCGAGAGCCAAATACCTACCTATGGGAAAAAATAATTACCCGTGGTACACCCAGATATTTTGAGGGAAGAAAAAACTTCCCGTAGTCCTCCCAGGTGAACTAAGCAAGCAGGTGGACCACGGGCTATACCCGACGTCGGGTACGACGTCATCGAGTACCTCAATAGGCACTCGATGACGTAGTACTCATAATATAATATGTAAATCGTTAACCGACACTTAAACATGCAAAAAAAAATCAGGTCTGCCTATTCCAATTCTGCCGGGTCTTAGAAATCCTTGAAATTTTTGGATGATTTCTATTTTTAAATTACTTCATAATGTTTACGAATGAAAGTGCTGGCAACAATTAATCATTTAATAAAAGGTTGATCTGCCATTGCGCACCCTGCCGGAAGTACCTGGCACAGCCATCTACACTCTCCGTCTCCTTCGTCCTGAATGCAGATGAAGGAAACGGAGAGCGTAGATTTTGAATCGAAATGTTTTCGATGTGTCGGGAATCGGATCGGGGTGCAGCTAAAGTTCCATATTCAGAATTTTCCTCTTTCTATATTTTACGATTTTTTAGTAAATACGCATCTCACAAGGGTCCACTTTTCAAGTTAACGTATCTTCTCGATCCTCCTATCTCGGCAAAGGGCCCCTTATTTCGATAGCCCGAACCGAGGCATTCCAGGGTTGCCCTTGAGCTAGTTGTCTCCCACCTTTGACACCTGGGTGCTTCATGTTATGCGAAAGTGAAGGTAAGCTCAAAGCCGCGCAACGAGCTATGGAGAAAGCAATTCTCGGTGTTTCCCTGCAAGATAAGCTCCGAAATGAGGAGATCCGCAGGAGAACTAAAATTACCGATATAGTATACCTCTTAGGATTAGCAAGTTTAATTGGCAATGGTCAGGCCACATCGCTCGTAGAACTGACAACTTATGGGGAAGAAAGGTTCTCGAGTGGCCACCACGAAACGAAAGACGCAGTGTAAGCCGCCCACTAGGTGGACCGACAACCGACAATCTGGTGAATGCCGCGGGGAGCCGATGGATGCAGGAGGCGAGCAGCCGCTCAAAGTGGTGCTCTCTGGGGAGACCTATGTTCAGCAGTGGACGTGTTAAGGCCGTTAAAAGGAAAGACCATAATACATTAGCCCATCAACAGTAATGTCTGTAATCTAGCGGGCTAGATGGCGCTGTGCGAAATGTCCACACCACACACATTTATTTATTACAAGGATTCCACGCTTATTTTGGGTTATTCCCCTTCTCTCTACCAGGTTCGTCCCACCAGTGCGGAGCAAGGTAGCCTTTGTCCCCACTATTACCACTCAGTCGTTCTATAATGTTAATTAAGTATAACTCAAAATGAAAAAACAGAAAATAATGTAAGTAGTTTATTTACTAAAATACATGTATGAATGCCATTACAATATGTTACATAACTTGGGAAATAATACAAAGCGGTGTGGCATAACTGTAATTGACACAAAATCATTATCAAAAAAGACAAGTCAATGGTATATCAATCGTTTTGCTTCGAAACATACTCCACAATACGCAAAATTATCGCGACACTCAAAATAAACAATACGCAGAATGTGCAAACCTATAGGATAGCACTTATCAAAAACGGTCATTAATTCTTAAGAATGGGCGTTTTGATTTTATTACGTTAATGATTATTAATGTAGACAAGACAGAAAACTAACAAGACACGTATGTACTAGGTGCATTGGTATCGGCGGCGGCGGCGTTAAATATTTCACGTAGATATAAATTCAGTTTTGCCCGTCTGCGCCAATGTATAAAAAAACAACTTACCTAAGTAAGACTTTTCCCCGAGTTCTAGTACGTTTGTTAAATTCGTGTCAACTCTGCACACCAAATACTGAATTGTTTGCCTGTCTTCCAATGAGTGTAGTGTTTGGTGCACAGAGAAAAAAAAATTGCTTCTAGGTGCGAAACGACCGTCATATGTTTCAAAGCTCTGTGGTTTGGTGTGTTGCCTTAACACAAGCTTGACAAATTTACAAGAAATCTAGGGCTATGTCAACTTAGAAGCTGTCAAACTTTAATGCAGACAGGCATGAAATCGTCTCCGTCAATAGTCTTTATTGCCGGTAGCTGCAAGTTTTACCAACATATAATTATGCCCGTTTGCACTAAAGTTTGATTCCCTAAGTTCGCGCTTATCTCTCTATGACGTATCCAAATGCGTTACAGTAGGTACGTCTAGTCGAGAGGGATAAGTGCAAACTTAGGAGCAATTTGCTCAAAATTTCGCACTTATCCAAGAAATAAAACTTTAGTGCAGACGAGCATTCAAAACTTTGTTCAAAACAGAAATATAATATTTTCGCAAAATAAGTGTCCACATAATATTATTTAGAACTTTACTGCACGAATTGAAAATACCATGTTTTACAAAGCCCATTGGCAATGTGTATCTTACTGCAATGAGCCATTGCAGTAAGATACACATTTCTATGTACCTACCATAGAAATATATATATATATAGCTAACGCTTTTAGCTCTGAATTCCGTGGTCTATAATAATATTAATAATCAAATCAACATAGTTCATTTTATGATAAGCCATAACTGAAAATTATGAGCTTGTTGTGTAATGGACGTCTGTATGACACGCATAATTATTATACTTTGAACTGGAACAACCAACATTACGAATGTGTCGGTATTATATCAAAATAAACATGTACATATAGCAGAAAATAATGGCTAATTTTCTACTAGCAATAAAAGTGAGAGTTTGACAGTCAACATAACAAAAATATCGAAAATAACATAAATTCAGTCCAACTGGAACGCACGCTATATAGCTAATTGACCAATAAAACGAGTGCATATTGCACGTGTTATTTATATGTATTATTAAATTATTAAAAATTAAATCAATCGTACAATAAAAATAGTTGCCGCAATAAAGTTTTTTTTATCTAGATCTAAGATCTCGAAATTGTTTTTATACATAATTTATATTGGCAAATATACAAGGTGACCTTAAATTTGTATGTTATCCCGAAATGGGGGGACTGGGACCATGATACAAGTTGTGAGAGTCTTACTTGAAACTGGGTGTTTCCAAACTTCCATGGTAAAAAATAAATCCACTCGCAAAATTGCACGTGCGATCGCTACGAGAGTTAGCAAGATACTATGAATTCATTTCTAAACAGGTCGTTAAACTCATTTATGTGCACTCGGTCAAGGACAAAGTTCAACCACCCAGCTGCGCTAATGCTATTTTCGAACGTAAACTTTACATGGCATTTCGTCAATGAAAAACTATTAATTTAGTAAAGTCGTAGAAGAAACATTGTCTACCTTGGGGTGTAGATTTACCCCCTTTCGGGATAACATACCAATTCAAGGTCACCTTGTATGTATATAACTTACAACTACATATGCAATAAAAACCACTGTGTCGACTTTGTGTTGTAGTAAAATTATTGCAGAAAACTATTATTTTGTTAATATTATGTCTGTCTGTACGCACAGTCGCCACATACAAAATGTAGCTGCCAATATTCGACTATAGCCATAAATATAAATAATATTCGTGAACCTATTACAAATACAATAAAATTCAAGCATTCCTATAGTAATAACTGATTATAAAATAATATCTTTAAAATAAAATCTTACGTGCCACTAGCTCGATTGTACCAGCAAAACTATTATATTTCATTAATTAACATTTAAGGAAGCCATTTAGTGGCCTCATAATAACATTATTTAAAATCAAATATAAATTTATGTCACCTAAAATTAGCTAACTAATTACACGTTCATTAATAAAGAAAAAGGACAAAAACTTTACATTGATAATACATTTGCCATTTAGTCAGAGCGTTATATTGCCGTCTCAACCCAACTACAGTTCACTTTTTCGCAGACAGTAGATTCGTAACAAAGAAATCACTTTTTGGTTTGTTTGTATTGCACGCAATGTTTCCACAAATATTCAGATATTATCATATTACATACAAGTCAACCATCTTGTAAAGATCTACAATAATTATAACTTTACTAATGACAACAAAATTGCTGCGTAATGTAGTAAACATGGGAGTAAGACTATAATTCTTATGGAAATTTCAATTGACAGCATTACTTAAATTGTATTCAAATAATACTTAGTTAAAATACTTATTTGTTATATTGTTCCAAATGGCTGTGAAACAGTACTTAGATAATTCTCCAAAGCAAAATAATGGGCTGCAGGGAGTGTTTGTTTTTATAAATATCTAATAACTTATATCATTACACGTGCTTTTAAAGGCACGATATTAAAATATATCTGTTATTTTGACTTACGTGTGGCATTTTACCATGAATTTGATATAATATTCATTCCAATAGGTACCGAGTATTGGTTACGTAAAAAATATGTAATTGCGTCAATTCCAGTAAAATGTAATCAATAAAAATAGAAACTTTTAATTATTGTACAACACGGTAAGATACAGACGTGTATCTAATAGTGCTGCTTATTATGTAACGAAACAATGAGTATTTAACACGAAATAAATAATACACATTAAAATACTTACCTTAGAACCTAACGAAATTAAAAGGACCATTTATTAAGTAAGTACGGTTAATATTGCCAAAAATACTGTCGTCTGCTTCTTCTTCAATTGTTATAAGTATATATTATCAAATTAATTATCTCGAACATGTCATACATCTTCCTATCTATCGCAACACAAATAATAAATACTTCATTAAATAAATAAGTTACACACAAATTGGAATGTTGAATGGACAATGGACATGTATATGAAAATTTATTTTATTACCATATTAATAATGCATTATTACAACTAATCGATTTCTTACAAACGATCGATACATGAAGAGGTTAAAAATTTTTATGCACAACCAATATCATGATAACCAACAAATCATATTTATTTCTTGACAAAGTAAAACAATACAAGATAACAAAAATATACTTAGTAATGATTTATTACTGCTATCAAATCATCAGTCACAATTTTTACATTGACGTGATTGTTTGGCCGTAGTTTTATTGAATAAAAAATTATATTTTCAACGGAGCGAATCCCTAAGCTAGGCATAGAGTATGATAAACGGTAAAACCAATAGCTACCTAGATAGATTTGATTCAACACGCACGTACAACGTGTTGTGATCCATTTGTATGTATTCGAGCCACGTAAATTAGTTAATTAGTAAATACATATTTGTTGTTGATTTAATTTACATGAATGACAAAAACTACATCTAAATCTACCTGTATTTATCTACATCTCAACTACAGACATTGGATAATTATATTCTTATGTGAATACTAACCACTATTTATGATTGATATAAAGCCAGACAAATTTCAGTCTGGAAAATACATGATAGTGTAGCTCAATTTTATTATGACCATGTTCCCTAACCATAGTAAACTCAGCTAAATAATATAGTAAAGACTATGCTATAAGAATACGACTAAATAAAATAGTGAAATGATATTTCTTAGATTCTCGCGATTTGAACACATAGTTTTACGATTCACACAGGACAGGATTAAGTCATGTGTGAAACGTAAAAGTATAGTGAAATAAGTTGGAAATTACAAACTCGAACACAGAATATACTATCGTGTCACTTCAGGTGAACGACTAGCTATCGTCACCTCATTCGTTCTCGTAAAAAATGTAGTACTTACTTACTACGTACACGAATTAGAGAAAAAGATCTAGAGTAGTAATTTTAGTAGGAAGAAGGAAAGAACCAATTTCGGTTATTGCAATCTTTGTGGTTAAAACATAAATTATATAGGGGCAGTCACTAATCAGAATAAAATTGTTACATTGGGGTTATTGTAATAATAATAATTAGTGTTACATTGTAGAAAAGTCCATTAACATCAAGTATAGAGTATAAAAACTACACGGTTAATAAAATGTATGTTTATCCAGTCAGAACACGAGAAACATTGCTAATATCCCTGGATATTACAAATTGACGAAGTCAATAGTAAATACGCTAAATTCACAATATAAGAATATAGTATTCATACGCAACTACACTCTGTAGCACTGATTTTTGCCTCTAATAAACATGTATTGAGGTTACCGATAAAAATTGACAATGTATATTAGAACAACTTTCATAGAGTTGGAATTCAAAATACTGTACCATGACAAGTATTTTTAAAAAGTATATGATTATTAAAATCAGGATGTGTCAAGGTTAAATTAGAGTAGGTATTATTTGTGGTTAAATTACTTTTAATTATACACGTCACTTCAATATATTAAAAATATTAACAAATAATGAGACAAAGGAATTCAAAAGCTGATCCGAGGAGAGCTTTATTTTGGCACTATCTCTTTTAAATCCATCACGGCATTTTCTCTACGAGGTAGGTACCTAGCTTTCACTTCCGCAGTCCCAAATTGCAACTGTTAGGTATTTTTGGAAAATGTAACCGAAGGTAGTAAGACTATAGGTAGGTGCCTAGGTTTTGGTACAAAACTTACTGAAATTGGTAGTATTATCGTGTATTTATTATATTTCTGTCTTTACTATCTATTTGTAAATGCGAAAGTATGTGTGTTTGTGTGTGTGTAGGTATTTGATGTACATTAAATAAGTTTAACTTTGAAACTACTTTAAAACGGCTGAACAGTTAAATATAAATAAAATTTAGGGCACCGCCTTGAGTTTTAATTAAAATAATATGGAAGATTTCCAAAAAAAAATTTTTTTTTGGTAAATCCTAATATTCCTAAGGGATCCTTGATTTCTTACCCACTGTGCGGCCTTCAAGCATAACTTTCATGATTTTGAGGTCGGTATAGGCAAATCAAAAATAAAATTAACTGGTGTTTAAAACACAAGTCTAGCTATTGAATTTGTAAAAATGTGTTGTTATCGCTGCAAATTTAAAGCTTAATGTTGACAAACTATTTTTTTTTATTCTATGGGTTTTTTGTTTTGGAAAACAAACTAGGTACATACATAGTTAAATTGTGTTCGGATACTGTGTGTATTCGGAATGAACTAAAATTGTGTACATTTACTATGTACACAATTTTTTCATCCGGTCAACCACCCGCTCTCAGAAGCTCAGTCGTAATTCCATCGCGCCTTGTTTTTTATAAGCTGTTTGCTGGCCATTCTAATCTCGTACAGGCTGACGTCCGGGATATCTTCGGTATAGTGTCGGACTAACTTGGCTCTGATGTCCCGAGCTGTGTTAGTAGCGGGCTCACGTGTCGAGTGTATAACTGTCCATAGAAGTTCTCAATCTCTCTCAGAATCTCAGGTTTGGATGATTATTATACTACCATTCTCGGTCTTCAGTTTTGTCGTTTGGATCTGCCCAATAGACGAATCTCTTGCGAAACGCCTTGAAGTCTCCCATTACAACGGTGAAGTATGTTTCGGAAGTATGCATGGCTTCGGATATATCCTCATACATAGCTTCTACTTCATCGTCTTGGTGTACCGAGGTGGGTGCGTATACCTGGATGACCTTCAGCGAATACCGTTTGGTTATTCTGAGTACCAGATACGCTACCCTGGCCGACACACTATCGACTTGTATCACGTTGTTGACCAGAGACTTGCGGACGAGGAACCCGACACCGCCTTGGGAGAGTTGGATTCTTCTACCGGGAGGGATCCCGGTAGAAGAATAAGTTACCGGAATTCCGGATTATCGTATGTGAAGTCAATTTTTGTGTAATTTTTATAAAAACATTAAATGAAGATACCGAACACCCTGATTTAATATTTACTGACAATTTTGCGTTTAATTTTGGTACTGATCAATTTAAACAATTATGAGAATACGGGCTATTCTCATAATTGTAATTTACAATTTTTAAGTCAAGTTTCAAAGAGAAAAATATTAGGATTAGAAAAAAGAACGGTAGAACAAAAGTTGTTTCTTTAAATGATGTGAGTTAAGCCCTAAAAGGTTTCCGATAAATTAAAAATTAACCTGTATTTTTCTATTTTTATGTTCTGAATCTTAGTATTTCTCTAGATGTTGGTGAATAAATTGACAAGTCGTCGGTGAACAACTTGATAAGTCAATTTTTGTGTTGATTAATACATTAGTTTACTATTTATATCTACATTATCTGAAAATCCCGATCAAATTAGTTAAATACATTTAAAAAAGCTCTTCCTTTTTGATAAATTGTATCTCGCTTTGTGTAGGCATGCTGTTAATTGTATAATTGTATCACGGCCATATTTACACCATTTCACTATATTATGTTCAATAAACTAAGTCGTAAGGTAATTAACTAACTAAGCCGTAAAAAAATTAGCGTCTAATTGAAGCGAATGTAAACAAATGTCATGATATAAAAATAGAAAAGAATGTGTCGTTAAACTGACGCATTACAAACCGGCTTTACTTAACTAGAACGTGTGTATATGATAAAAAGTATTTGTTGGGGTTGGGCTTTAGTAGAAGAAATTAATGTACGCTTTTGCAGGCACGATGTCGACTGTTAAAGCACGCAACGATTAAAGTGCTTTCGCTACATTGCTGTGTGTAACACGCACCGTTAAAAAATATCTGAAAGGAGCGGTCATTTTTGTTCTTGTTTCGCTCCCACAACATTTAAACATCTAGCTTTCGCCAGAGTCGATTTTGCAATAGCAAGCGTTAATCCAGCATAAGTATCAAAACCATCGGTACACACGTTCTGAATGAGTCAGGAGGTATAGTAAAGAAAAGCGAGTGGTGTTCGCTACGAGGTCTTGCGCGGAGTGGAAGGCAAGTCCAGGGATGTGGATGATTCACGACGTAGGATGAGCTTTAGTTTCTCGTCCTCTTCGAGGTCGTCCTCGAGTGATATCGCGCGGCTCAGCGCTGTGTGGCCGAGTGCGCGCGCCCTCCACGCTTCTAGCCTCATGACCTGCCGTATTAAACATTTAAACAACCATTCCACTACTGCCAAGTATTCAGCCTCGGTACTTGTTTACTTACGCAGCCGTAACCCCAAATCACAATCAATCGGAAAGATATAGATTTGAAATCTAAAGTTCTCGCCCTTCATCTTGATTGTAGATAAAGAGACGGAGAATGAAGAATTCAAATAGAGATGTAGGCCTAGCAGGAATATTTACGCGCGCGTAAGTGTAACGTTACCGAATACACGAGGCTGAACAACAATGACTGTGCGAAATGGAAAAATATTAAACTACCTACAGACAAACAGTATTACGGTAGCTAAACAAATAGCAAAACACATTGATATTTACGTGAAAATTTAAATTACGCATTTAATACATTTTGTTATTTATCACGCAGGTTAGAGTACGAACACTAATAAATTTAATGTTAGCAGTGATTATTATAATAAGTTACATATTGTAGAATGCATACAAGGTCTTACCCAAAACCAAAGGAAACCGAAATTTTTATATAACGTTTTTAAAATATGTGTCGTCTTGTTACATTCTTCAAGATGCCACTCATACTCATGACTCAATGAATACCAGACAACCCATGCAAAACACAAGCAGAAAGAAACATTTATACCATGATAGAAGCTATGTGAGTAAGCCATGGAGGTTTAAAGTAGGTGCAACACTTTATCTGCTTCAAACGTATATCCGGTACTTTTGATTTGGAATATAAGCGGAACCATCTGTTGAAATTGAGCACAAACACATTGACTAAAATACGCACAAGATATAAATTTTAAAGGCATGGTCATAGTGTGTTAACATGAACATAGTGATGGTGAATAATAATCTACACTTGGGTGCAAAAAATTCGCACGTATGCAACATTTTGACTTTAGCTGCATTTTTATTTTTGCGATTTTAACGGTACTGCAATATGTTACTACCATTAAAACAAAATGCACACGTAGGCTTTTGAGTGACACATCGAGTGACCTCTATAAACAATACAATAACAACAATACAATAGCATAACCCGAAATCGCTCGTTACAGTTAGAGACGCTCGCACTACTTGTCACAGGTATAAAATGGTGCATTTTAAGGGTAGTGACCTCATTCGCACATCAACCTTTTCTTTGAACAGTCGTCAATTGATAACATCGTAACCCAAAATTAAAAAATGAGTACCACACCAGAAATAGCCGCTCAAGTGGTGGCCCTACTTCAAGCAGGGAAAAACCAAATTGAAGTGGCAAGACAACTGAATCTAAGCCGGTTCTCTGTCCGTCGAGTATGGCAGAGGTATCAAGAGACTGGCGGCTTCAAACGGCGCCAAGGATCTGGCCGACCCCGTGCCACAACAAGGCGTGACGACCGCTTTATTGTGACGACTGCATTGCGCAATCGGCGTTTGAATGCAGTTCAATTGGGACAGCGTCTCCAAGAAACACGGGAAGTCGATGTCAGCCGATGGACAGTTAGAAGACGACTACGGGAAGGGAATCTGACTGCGCACAGACCAGCAAATGGACCGAAACTGACCCCAGCCCACCGACAAACCCGCCTTCAATTCGCTCGAGAGCATTTGGAATGGACTGAAGACCAATGGAGCGCAGTTCTGTTCTCTGACGAGTGCAGGATGTGCCTACATGGCAACGATGGAAGAGGAAGAGTCTACCGAAGGCCAGGCGAGCGATTTCAACAATGCTGCATCGAAGAAAGAGTCTCTTACGGCGGTGGATCATGCATGTTCTGGGGAGGCATATCACTAGAGGCAAAGACTGAACTTATTTTCATCTCCGGAGCGAATCCTGGCCGCCGATCAAGGGGATTCACTTCTCAAAGGTACATTGAGGAAGTACTCCAGGACCACGTTGTACCATTTGCGGGATATACTGGAGAACACTTCATCTTCATGCAAGATAATGCAAGACCGCATACGGCTCGTATTGTGTACCAGTACCTTGAAGAGGTTGCGGTGCCTGTCATGGAGTGGCCAGCTCGCAGCCCGGACCTCAATGCGATTGAACATTTATGGGACGAGCTAAAAAAACGAGTTCGGGCCAGAGACACTGCCCCAACGAGTCTCCAGGAGCTGCAACATGCGATTGAAGAAGAATGGGAGGCCATACCGCAAGATTTTATAAAAACTTTAGTTCAGTCAATGAAAAAACGCATGGAAGCAGTCATTCGGGCTAGGGGAGGGAACACCCCTTATTAATAAAAAAGTTTTTATGCTGATTTTCATGTTTTTAATTTAATTTCAACCCCTAACTTTTATGTTATAAATACACAAAAACCAGGTACTTCCGACATTTACCCAAAACTCACTAAGTAGACGTGGTATAAGGACAAAAAGGTACTGCTGGATAGGTTTTGAAATAAACTTTAATATTAGATACCAAAAAATTAAAAACAAACATGTTTTTTTTTGATTTTTGAAAATTTGATGAAAATTTATACATGAGCGAATTTTTTGCACCCAAGTGTATAACAGATTGAGTACCTATGAGTTGAAAATAGGACCCAACGTTAAAACTGCATGCACTTTGTTTTTATATTTATAGATATTTAACTTTATATTTGAAAATCATCGGTATCAACAACCTTTTCGAGCGATTGCAAATTCGAGATAATCATAGGACAGTAAATACTAAATAGTAGGTAAACTCGATAGGACGGGACATACTATTTTTAGTCTTTTAAAATCGACACAAACACTACCAGCAGCTAGCTAACCGGCAGTTTCGAGTTCGATGGATAGCGATAGGCAACAGATTGAACGTTAATTTTAACAGCATGTTAACACACCAGCCAGCGGTATCTGATTCACAAGTAGTTCACTTACTGGAGCCATTTCCAGGGCTCAGTGTCCGGAGTCATGATGGGTGTCGGAAACTGTGCAGTGCCAAACAATATGGATCAGAACATGGAACCCGTAACCGAGGGTGGGTTTTTTGATCCGTAGTAGAGGTAACCAATGGTTAAATACTCCTTCAAAGACCATTTGTTAGAAGTTTTGACCATTGCTTTCTTTAACTCCGGATAATAAAACCCACCCTAATCCGCTACACTTTTAAACTTTTATTTAGACTTACGACACGGTATTTGAGAAATATTTAAGAAACCAATTTTAATGTTCAAAAGTAAGCGGTCAAGGTTGTATGAACGAATCAACTGCAACACGGTTATATCACAAAAAACATTATAGGCTGAATATTTTTGTAAAATTTACAATTTATTTCACAGAGTTATCTGAAAGCTATTAGTATTTATTATGAATTAAGGAGTAATATCGGATATGATTATTTTAGCTAATATGATTGTTAAAATAACCCTGTGAAAGTGGACGCAAGTCTATGATTTAAAAACACATTGAGACCTATTATAATGGTACCATAATATTGGGTGACAATGCGTGATTTATCTTTTTATGTACATGTGAGCCCCACACGAAGCATTTATGCTGGACAATGACTTTAAAATGTACATCACTCGGCGAAAATAAGCATAAATACATAATGTTATTACAGTGGTGGTCGCGTGATAGAGTTTTTAACTCATCCCCCAAAGAGCTACGGCGCGGAATTGAGCGAGGTCAAATATATGGTCATATTTTACAATGGAGATGACCATCGGATAATGCAACCGTTATAATAATATAGCGTCTGCCACACTGTGCTGGCCTCGGTGATAACAATTTCGTCGTCATTATGACTATCGTGCTCTTTGTAGTAAGGTTGTAGGCTGCTTGTCCACCGCCGCCGACACCGATAACTTTGTCGTTACCGAAATACATTGATATTAATGTACGTATCGCCAATGTAGCTAGACATACATAACTAGCAATGTATATCTCTCTCCCATCTCGATATCGTTGCCGGTCGGTAAGCATGCCGTGTAAGTGCTACTTTCAGGTTAGTTATATGCCAAGTGAGCCATGAATTGGCTATTTATTCTATACTTACTTCATTGATTTGTCGAATAAAGCAGTTTTATTTAGAATATTAAAAGTGATTGCCGCGAAGTCGTTAAAGATAAGCAAAGCTTTGTGATTTGTTTAGTGTTGCTTATGAGAACTTGCAACGCATTAGTGATATTGTTTTATGTTATAAATTTCTTTTTATTCGCCAAAATTATTATATTTCAGTGATAGTGAAGTACGCATGATAAATATTATAGATAACACATTATATTAAAATTAAATGTTGCTTATTGAGGGAGCACCTTGCTGTCAAAGCACAATGAAAAATAAACAAAAAGACAGTTGCCAAGTCACTTAAATTTTTATAGAAATCGGATTAGTAGTTTTACAATCATCATACGAATTAGTGGGCAGTAAGGGTGTAATTTAATTGTATAGTGTGATTCAAACTGAATGGCGGCTGTGAAGTGTGCTGCAAGCCCCATCGCACGCTGCGCACACAGTTTACTTCTTTCCGCGCGCATCTAATTTTTGCTACTGCGCAGCGTTTCGCGCGGTCTTCACAGCCGCCATTGAGTTTGAATCGCAATATACATAGTTAAATCTTTCATCGACTTAAGATATGACTGTCTGTAAAAGCAGATAAGCAGTATTAAACACTCAAGTGAGTTACGTAAAAGTAATGGCTCAGTTTTTATTTATTTAAAAGGTACCTCAGCCTTCAGTTCGGTGACTTGTTCTTGGAGCTCACGAACTCTGTCGGAGTCATCGCAGTTGCCGCTACGTAGTTCCCCTTCAGTTGCCATCACTTCGTTCTTAAATAAAAAGCAAATAATACTATAATAAGTGAAGAGAGATGTTCTTCTGTTCTATTTTTTTTAATTATCCGGTAAAAAAAAGTAATCCCTATACAGTAAAATAAACAATCTGTGTGCTATTTATACTGCCACACAAACCAAAAAAAGAAATAAACACATATAAACACGTTTATATTTTTATAGCAGAAATTTACATTCAGCACTTTCATATCAAATATGAAACGGCAGTATACGACTGAAGATAATATAACCGGAATTTAAGCTAAAATTAGTAATTTTTGGTCAATGACGGGCCCGATAGCTCAGTTGGTAGTATGCCTGCCTTCTGAACTGAGGGCTGTGGGTTCGATTCCTACCCAGGACAAACATTTGTGTGATGAACATAGATGTTTGTTCTGCGTTTGGGTGTTATATTGTATTCTATGTATGTATTTACAATCAAAAAAAGTATATAAGTATTGTATCAGTTATCTGGTGCCCATAGTACAAGCTATGCTTAGTTTGGGGCTAGATGGCGCTGTGTGAATTGTCCACACATATTTATTTATTTATTTATTAATGATCAAGTATTCAAATCTTACTTTTAATTTATACTCCGACACTTCAGTCTCGAGCTCGGCTATTCTTTGTGCATCTTCCATGTTTCGGATGTTAGCTTGCATTGAATCGTATTTTGCCTGAAATAAGATAATCATTAATAATATCTGAATAAGTATTCTTTTCTGTTTTAATAAAGGCTTTTAAACGCTTCTCATATTTTTTTTGCCAGTGCTAAGTGAGGAAAATAATGATAGAATTCATAGAACAGTCCCGTGTCCCGTCTCGTCAAAGAAAATAATGCCCCATCAGTCGACATCTTACGACAGCATGATTATGGTGATGATGGTGGCGATGGTGATGATGATGATGTGTGAAGTAATAGTGAACATTACCTTGCTCTCTAAGTCCGCGTACTTATGGTGGTACTCCCGTTGCCGCGCCTGCAAAGCCCTCTCCCGTTGTAGTGCTGCGTCGAGGTTCTCCCGAAGACCGCGCGCCTCTTCATCCTGCCGCCGCAACTGGTTCGTCGACACTTGCACTTGTGTCTCCAACTCCATTACCTGGGATCGATAGGAAACTAGCTATAAATAATTAACCAAACAATGCTTTTGTTTCACTGTAAGGTATTGTCTGTCCTATAGTCTAGTTAAACTTAGAACCCAAAAAACAAATTGAACTTTTCGTTCAGAAACTAAATTGCCGTAAAAACTAAAATCTAATCCCTCCGGTCGGTTAGGTCCTCTTCTTAAATGGTCCATTTCCAAATCATTCTTTTAAATTATCTTGATAATAACTCTCTCACTCTCTCGTCTTCGAAAATTTTTCACTTCCTTATTAGTCTAGTCCTATTCTTATCTCGTCCATTTCCTAAGTTATCCACGACGCATGATAGTGGTGTAAGAAGCAAAGGTCAGTATTGTACAAGGAAACGTTTCCACTGTAATACAAATCATGTATATCAGTAAACCCCGTGTTTAGTAAGATGCGTTTTCAACTTTTCACTAGTTAAAACCACGGTTATATTATCTTTCATTAAAACTATACATGGTTATTGAAAAATCGAAACGAGGAGATCTGCAGGAGAACTAAAGTGACCGATGTAGCTCTTAGGATTAGCAAGTTGAAATGGCAATGGGCCGGCCACATCGCTCGTAGAACTGACAACCGATGGGGAAGAAAGGTCCTCGAGTGGCGACCACGAACTGGAAGACGCAGCCTGGTGAAAGCCGCGGGGAGCCGATGGATGCAGGAGGCGAGCAGCCGCTCTATGTTCAGCAGTGGACATCTTCAGGCTGTTAATGATGATGATGATGATGGTTATTTTTTGCCAATAAAATCTTTTTATTCTTCCAGCTATTTATTAAATGCAAGCAAGATAAATTTGTTGTTATTACTAGGATAGTCTAACTTTTACGAAGACTTTTAGTAAAGTTGTTTTAATCAGTGAAAACACGTTCTCACTGAAAACTGGGTTTACTGTAACATAATATAATTCAAACTAAAACCACAGGTACCTTCAGTCTTAACTCTTTCAGTTCAGTGAGTGCCTCAACCTCCTTCATTCGGGTAGACATGAGTTCCTCTTCCATTTTCTGCACGTCTGTGGAGCGTCCTTCCCAAGCCCGCAGTAACTTCTTAGGTGTTGCCATTATGTCTGACACCACGTTGGACTGTACCGGCACTGCGGGAACCTCTTGTTTGTGCTCCTAGGACAAAATGTAAACAAACAATACATATTAAATTAACATAAAATTCGATGTTTTCTTCACCGTTATAATAGCAAGAACAAATCCCGCATATAACCTGAAAAGTAATTGGTGCAGGGCCGAGCGGGACTCAAACAAGCCATTGCCACACTCGCTATTATCCGCTCGACACAATATCATCATCGTTATCAACAGCCTGAAGATGTCTACTGCTGTACATAGGCCTTCCCCAGTGAGCACCACTTTAAGTGGCTGCTCGCCTCCTGCATCCATCTCCCCGCGGTTTTTACCAAATCGTTGGTCCACCTAGTGGGGGGCCTGCCTACGCTGCGTCTTCCGGTTCATGGTCGCCACTCGAGAATCTTTCTTCCACATCGGTTGTCAGTTCTACGAGCGATGTGGCCCGCCCATTGCCACTTCAACCATCCAATCCTAAGCTATATCGTTCACTTTAGGCCTCCTGCGGATCTCATTCCGGATCTTACCTCGCAGGGAAGCACCGACCACAGCTCTCTACATAGCTCGTCAAACTATAATGTCAACTTAAAAATACGGTATGCTCATTGGTTGCTTGTTGATCACCGGGCGTGTTCAACCAATGCGCGTTAAGTAAACTTACTTGTAGATGCCGTTGCCAAGCGTCCGACAACTCAGTGACGCGCTGTCGGAGCTCCTTCAGTGAGAGATTCGCTTCGGCCTCGCGCAGTTTCACAGCGATCAATTCATCCTAGAAACATTCCACGTCTAGTCAAAACTGTAGACTTGTTATGTAAATTGTGATCTAATTCTTACAGTACAGATCATACACAAAACAAATTACAATCGATGACTTATTCAACATCTAGACATTACTACATACTAAATTATTATTGAACTAGCTGACCCGCCCCGGCTTCGCACGGGTTAATTAGTTTTAAGTCCTAACTCTGTTCATGGGTAAGAGAGAAGGGAAAGGTAAAAAAATAGGGTTATAATATGCGAAAAAAAATCTTGAATAAAAATTACATCCTTATTGCTTGGGCAACCCGCACTTGGCCGTTTTAGAAAACAAAAAGTATCCTAAATGTTATTCTGCATAATCAGCTATTACCATACCAAATTTCAGCAAAATCAGTTCAGTAGTTCCAGCGTGATGCGTGTTCAAAGGGACAGACAGACAGACGGACAGACAAAATATTTAAAAAAAATTGTTTCTATTTATATATCGGTTAAGAAGCGCAATGCAGTCAAAATTTTCCAAAAATATTCAATGTACAGATTTGGCCCAGTTACAGTTTTATTATATGTATTGATTGTAACTCAAGCCATGTGTACCTACACAGAAAAGTAAAAAAAGTAATTTCCAGGCAAATGCAGAGTAATAAATAAATAAAAATAAAGAAATGCAGAGTACCCGTCCACAATTTATTATCTGTACTTTTGAGTAACGTGAAATAAACATTTATTTCTTGACGAGCGCAGTGCTTTGTCACGCTGACAACTAATACAGAATTATTTATTTATTTATGTTCAAATATACTTTAGAATTCACTACCAAGTGGCACTGCATGTGATCATAGTGGAATAGACCCTGCCGGTCAACCAATCACAAAAAATACCTACTTCACCTTGATTCAAATATGTTATAATACGTTAGATTAGTGTTTAGTACTGAGAACGTTTACACAACTACACTTGGGTGCAAAAAATTCGCACATGTATAAATTTTCATCAAATTTTCAAAAATAAAAAAAAAACATGTTTGTTTTTATTTTTTTGGTATCTAATATTAAAGTTTATTTCAAAACCTATCCAGCAGTACCTTTTTTGTCCTTATACCACGTCTACTTAGTGAGTTTTGGGTAAATGTCTGAAGTACCTGTTTTTTGTGTATTTATAACATAAAAGTTAGGGGTTGAAATTAAATTAAAAACATGAAAATCAGGATAAAAACTTTTTTATTAATAAGGGGTGTTCCCTCCCCTAGCCCGAATGACTGCTTCCATGCGTTTTTTCATTGACTGAACTAAAGTTTTTATAAAATCTTGCGGTATGGCCTCCCATTCTTCTTCAATCGCATGTTGCAGCTCCTGGAGACTCGTTGGGGCAGTGTCTCTGGCCCGAACTCGTTTTTTTAGCTCGTCCCATAAATGTTCAATCGGATTGAGGTCCGGGCTGCGAGCTGGCCACTCCATGACAGGCACCGCAACCTCTTCAAGGTACTGGTACACAATACGAGCCGTATGCGGTCTTGCATTATCTTGCATGAAGATGAAGTGTTCTCCAATATATCCCGCAAATGGTACAACGTGGTCCTGGAGTAAGTACTTCCTCAATGTACCTTTGAGAAGTGAATCCCCTTGATCACTACCCTTAATGAGGTCACTACCCTTAAAATGCACCATTTTATACCTGTGACAAGTAGTGCGAGCGTCTCTACCTGTAACGAGCGATTTCGGGTTATGCTATTGTATTGTTGTTATTGTATTGTTTATAGAGGTTGATGGTCACTCGATGTGTCACTCAAAAGCCTACGTGTGCATTTTGTTTTAATGGTAGTAACATATTGCAGTACCGTTAAAATCGCAAAAATAAAAATGCAGCGAAAATCAAAATGTTGCATACGTGCGAATTTTTTGCACCCAAGTGTAGTTCGTATTGATACCTGTAAATGTGCGACGTTGTTGTCCACCCGTTGTCTGCGCAGGCTTTTATTCTCGTTTTCCAACTCCGAGATCCTAGCTGTCAGTTCTCTCTCGGCCGCTTCTCTCTCGGCCGCGTGAAGTCTCGCCCGGACTAGCTCTCGTTGGAGGCAGCGGGCCAGCTCCTCGCCTTTAACTGTCGACCCTTCGATGCCTTCTAGCGAGTTCTGTCTTGAGTTGTTCTGTGGAAGATTTGGAATTTACAGGTACGCTTTGGGTTTAGTTCAGATTTTTAGTACGTAATATTCTTTATTTATATGTTTAATAATGTTGTAATGCGCGAGCAAGATAAAGGATCCACTCCGGCTAGCATGCGCACCATGATACATTTTTTTCGATATTATCTCGTGAGAGGCTGTGACAAGGCTATGGCGCTTAAGTGTCTCACTCTAACAGCGATGACACCTCACCGTGCGCATGCTAGGTCATCTAAACATTTACGCGATAGGAATGCAGCTCACATAATACACAATATCATCGGCACCGGTTGAGAAATACGATCTGTACAGGAGAACAATCGGACATACAAATCTGGCTAAGCTGAAACGGAAAAAGTTCGCTCATTCAACAAATTTTTACTGGTAACCGAAAAGTCCTACCACCTACCTCAGCGATGGTCATCTCAAGAGAGCGGATCTCGTCCTGTGCCACGGCCAGCCGTTGTTGCGCATCCACGTTAGCCCTCCTGAGAGCTTGGACCTCTCGAGCCAGCGCGAAGGTCTCTTCCTCGCCCTCCGCGCGGTCCACCTGACCCCTCACCAGCCTCTCAGCGAGAGCGGAACTCTCCTTCTCTAAGAGTTCCACGCGCTGCTTGAGCAAGCGGTTTTCTTGACGGAGACACTGTGGAAATGGATTAATTTATAATAATACGGTCGGATGATGGAACGCGAGTGTATCTTCGTTCTCGCTTCGTGGGATGAGACGGAAGATAATTCACCAAGGGCTTCCTTCTTTGAGAGGTGCTTGCAGAAATCGGTGAGCTCTCACCATAGTGCATCCCAATGCTTGCCATTGAATAATTAGGCTATATATTTATGTATTGTGCAAAACTTATTTTTTGAAAGGGGAATAAAGGTTACATTAATATAGAAATTCTGTAAAGGTCGGGATAGACCAGCATAAGATCGTCATAAAGTAGAATATAGTGAGTTATCTTACCCTCAACACAGCGATATCCCCCTGCTCCTTAGTCTTGATGACTGTGTATTCCTTTTCTAACTTCTTCATCTTCTTGGGGTTAAATTTCACAGAGTAAGACAAATTCATGAAAGCGTCGGGATCGGCTTCTACTTTACCAGGCAGCTCTTTTTGAATAAACTGAAATAAATATACACAGTGAATTCTCTACAATTAGTAATATTAAGATGTTGCATTTGTCTTTCTTTATAAATTATATAATTTTTCCACTATCACGAATATCAAGCAGTCTTTTGAGAAAACGGATCAAATTCGTAAAAATTGATATTGAATTAAATAGTGTACAGTATAGTATTTTTTTTGGAAAAACTTCATGTCGGTACGTGTTGTGTACAGTTATGGAACACATTTCATACGTATGTTTTATACCATTGTTTTGAATTGCCTAAATCTGCAGTTTTATTGCCATGATTCTCACCTTGAGTATGCTTTCCATATCAAGCGATAGTAGTTCATGTTTTCCCACAGTGAGCATAGCGATAGCAACCTTGAACACAATCTCGATGCCTTCAGAGAGGAACACATCCATTATGCGACAAGCCAGCGGTAGGGATAGCGTCGTCGTGAACAAAGTTAGGAACCAGCTGCTAGCATAGAGTGACGTGCTGAAACCCTGTGGAAGAAACAGATGAGGTTTTAACCACAAAGCGTTCAAAGTTATATCATGGGGAGCGAGTCGTATTTTTCTCGTGCTGGGCCATTATTCCGTATCGATTCCTTACTTCGAAACCACGCGAGTTCCTTGTCTTACATAAGAAATCTGCAAAACTGTATTCTCTATGAAACGAAAACAAAACCGCGCGAAATGAATTTGGAATTGGCGCTATTTGAATTGTGAAAAATCGTCCGTCTTACCACAAAAATAATTTTAAACATCGCTTAGATACATGTTTAGTTAGATACCGTCTTACCACAAAAGATTTAGACGCGCCTTAAACACTTGATGAACAGTTGTTTCATGAATTCCATACCACAAATCCGCGCCTAACACTCGTTTAATATAGACGGGCGTTAAACACGTGCTAAAATTTAAACCCTTAGTTTAAGAGGTGTTTAACTGTCGCTGTCACCATAACACACATAGTCAAACTTCACGCTAATATCGTTCCGTTTTTTCTATGGTCACAGCTATGACGCTAACATGTATTGGATTTACTAAAAAATATTATTAAAAATCTTATTTAAAAAATGTGGATCGAGTTAGACAGTGTTTAAGTAAACACGGTATAAACATGGTTTTGTAGTGACAAAAATAAAACATCCGTTTAAGGAGCATTTAACTTTTAGACGCTGTCTAACTAAACATGTATCTAAGCGATGTTTAAAATTATTTTTGTGGTAAGACGGATAGAGTCTAAAAGTTAAATGCTCCTTAAACGGATGTTTTATTTTTGTCACTACAAAACCATGTTTATACCGTGTTTACTAAAACACTGTCTAACTCAATCCACATTTTTTAAATAAGGTGATATTATACGAATCGTTTCATTCCGCGCAGAACTCATTTTGTAAATCCAATACATGTTAGCGTCATAGCTGTGACCATAGAAAAAACGGAACGTTATTAGCGTGAAGTTTGACTGTAAGTGTTATGGTGACAGCGACAGTTAAACACCTCTTAAACTAAGGGTTGAGTATGTTTAAATTTTAGCACGTGTTTAACGCCTGTCTATCTTAAACGAGCGTTAGGCGTGGATTTGTGGTATGGAATTTAGAAAGATTTAGACGCGCCTTAAACACGTGTTGAACAGATGTTTCGTGAATTCTGTACCACAAATCCGTGTTTAGGGCTCGTTTAGATTAGACATGCGTTAAACACGTGCTAAATTTTAAACATCCTCAACCCTTGGTTTAAGGGTTGTCTAACAGTAATCTAACCTCAATTTTGTCAATAATTATTGTATTTCAGTGAATTTTATTTAGGCTTTATAGTGTAAAATTTATTCTGTATTGTGTTGTACTGTGAGTTTTAGGTAGGCGCTAGTAAAAATACTACAAAAACAATGGATATTATTGATTTCATTGATGAAATTGATTTGGAGGACTTGGAATTCGTGGATAATTATAGAGATATAATACATCGTGAACCGTTTCAATATTATGATGATCACCATTTCAAAAAGCGATACAGATTTACAAAAGACTTCGCCAGTAAAATTGTAGATCTGGTAAAAGATGACCTGAAATTTGATCCTCGTGGTGGATCTATAAGCCCCCAGTTATAAGTTGCTTGCGCTTTAAGGTGCTTAAGTTAGGTGCTGGCGTAACAATGTGGTTATTGATAAAAAAAAATATTATGACTCATAATTATGATTATGCTCGTGTTGTGACTGTATAGTTTTACAAAACACAGAGTAGATACTGTTTGTTGATAATTATACATCCTTTTGTAATTAGATAGTTCCTTTAATTGATAGCGTAAGTAGTAAAACAAATTATTATTGTCATTTCTGCAGCTTTGTAACCGACTTCATCTTCGCTTCGATTCAGGTTCCTTCCGCAAACATTTTTGTTTTTCTGAATTATGATTGTCTATTGAACTGCGCCTGATTCTTGCCCAAATTTTATTTATGCGATTATGAGGCCCAAAGTGCGACAGCCATTTATATCATCTGTACAATTTTATAGTATTAAGATTTTCAGTTCCAATATGGTACTGATGGTAGGGTGAAGACTGGTAAAGATTTTATTATGGCAAACAGACAATTCAGTCTCAGTTGACTTAAAGGTTACAAACAAACAAAGACCACTGTCTAACCCCTCCATGGTGATGATTACACTGTCTACGGTGGTGTAAAGATACCTCGAAAAGTGAAGTATAAAAATTAAAGGTATCCAGACCTGCGATTGGAAGTGTACGTGTAGCTCGGGCAACAGTTCTTGTACAAGATTTTCAAGTTGGAACATGCAAAGGCCAAGTTCTGCCATGCTCGGTTTGAACATATCCCTCATGCGATGCTGCTGCATTATCTTTACGAGCACTGCAAACGCCTCTTCCTCAGGCATCTGACATGAAAACAAAAATTAGTCATCCATTCGTGTTCATTCCTGAATAGAAAAAGTAAAGCCACATTGTACTGTATTTTTACTACTAAGGATTCTTTCTGCCACTTCGCTATTTAAAGAGACATGTTTCATTATCATCATCATCATTAACAGCCTGAAGACGTCCACTGCTGAACATAGGCCTCCCCCAGGGAGCGCTACTTAGAGCGGCTGCCCGCCTCCTGCATCCATCGGCTCCCCGCGGCTTTCACCAGGTCGTCGGTCCACCTAGTGGGGGACAAGAGACATGTTTAAATATTTTTAAATGGTTTAAAAAGTAGCAGTGATCCACCTTTAAAATTAAAAGACACAAATCTTATCCAGTAAGAATGAAGCATACTATTTTCAGCTTTGTTTACACTAAGCGCTTCGTTCTCTATATTCGATTAAAGTTACGATTACTTTAGCCAGTGAGTAATACTGATCGGGATGTAAAGGCGGCGGGCGAGTAGTTCTTCCCAGTTTCACGAACGAAAACAGAGTTTCGATCAGCTACTCAGTGGGTAAAAATTTAGGGTGATCTGTAGCAACATCAACTGTTCATTTCGTTCGTTCAATAGTCACCCTGACTGCTGTCAGTGACGCCATTTTGGGTTTGTTTTTTATTTTTTGACATTTTTATGTGCCAGCTATATGCTGCGGTGCGGTAGGTGCCCTTCAAAGAGTATTTATTCCTTACCTAAAAACAGTAAGTAGGTAAGGATTTACCTTTACAAAATAGGGTATCAGCCAATTAAATTAATGTAATGAGGAATGTAATACGAATTTAGATTACATAGCTATAGGTACCTGAAATATGGGTTTATCTTGACGCAATAATAAAAATTAAAACAACACAAAACAAAAATATCATAATATTATATAAGTATTTAAACATATTATAATTGAACAAAAACTTTTTTAGTAGTCATCATCATTATAATCATCAGCCTGAAGAGGTCTACTGCTGAACATAGGCCTCCTCCAAAGAGCACCACTTTGAGCGGCTGCTAGCTTCCAGTATCCATCGGCTTCCCACGGTTCTGAGCGGACTGTTTTAGTAATTAAATACAATGATTTCTATATTCATATGTATCTGATCTCGAAATAGAAACGAATAGTCGATGTTTTTATAGCAGTAGCGTAATCAACAGGGTTGGTACTTTTTAGTTCCGTAGATCTCAGTATTTGTGGCATGCAAACTATAATAATAAATTACAAACACATGCGAGCTTGCAACAAGTTTTGCTATAGCCGTCGGTTAACCGTACTAATCGGCAGCTGATGTGTCCTGTAAGTAGCAGCCTGGTTTACGGGTCGGCTAGCGCTACTCGGTCATTCTGAAATTCGTTACTGCAGTTAAAAGTGACATTACGTGGTGGCTAGCCAACTCGGAACTTTACTCGAATATAGAGAACGAAGGCCTTAATGGAATAAGGTTTATATTTAATCACCACCTAAAAAGTGCCTAAGCATTTTCCGCGTGGTCTGCACTGACCCTATTGCAGTGTGGCGCCAGAATACACCGTTAAGTTCTTGGTGAGTTTCGATAACTTCGAGTAACTCAGCAGAGAAAGCATTTGGCACAAAGAGTCACAAAAAGGTAAGAAACATCTGGAAATTGAATTATGTCTCCTTACTAACCTGCATAAGTAATAGGCCAACAATGAATCCTGAGCCCTGACAATACCCGACCTCGCGGTCGTGCAACGAATATGCCTTCATCACGTTGAATAGAGATTCCTGCCCCAGTCCATCCTTCTCCTTGAAGAAGTCATGCTCTGGATAAGTGCGAGCGATGTCTCGTCGGATCACCTTCTCGCAAGCTGATTTCGCCTGTTAAAAAGATAAACTTATATTTGAAAAAAAAAAATATCAAATTAAAATATGTTTATTTTTAAAATTGATCACTGACTGCTGGATTATATTTAATAGCCTAAAACAATCTTTTGTCTCATTTAATTAAAAACAGTTAATCGCAGAACAATGAAACAGTAATAATATAATCATGGACAATGTCACTAACTCTGTCGTCATCCTACCATAACATAATAATAACCAAAGAAAGGCATTGCAGTTTGCCCGCAATGGTGTTTGGGTCACTATACGTCAGTTTATACAAATTGAATAGATAACTTATATGTATATGGCTGTCTGCGCCAATGCCGACTGAAATACAACTTAGATAAGCAATATTTTCCCCCGGGTTTTCTTACTTTTGTTAAATTCGTGTCAACTTTGCACACCAAAAACTGAACGCTCATCGGTTACCTGTTGATGTCTTGAACCTGCGAGCATACAGTATTTGGTGTGTTGACTTGACACAAGCTTGATACAAGAAGATGCAGACCGGCATTACGGGCGCCCTTCAATCTACCTATTTGAATTGCAATAGCATTGATTGGCAAATGAACATTTTTGTCAGATTTTACATAGCGAATCTGACAAAAACTGTCGAATTTGATGCTATACAATAAGAGAGGAAAGGCTAGAAGCCCGCCAGTATCTCGGTGACATCGATGACCACTGGGTGGTATCGTGACAGGACTGCAGGTGCTGTCACGAGACTACTGCAACAATGACCTGACAGGCATCATGATACCAACGAGCGCCGATGGTGCAACTCGTTGTAAGACTAAGATTATGTAGTTTACAGTTGCAACAATGCTTTAAGTTATATTAAAGTGGTAATGGTAGTGGTGGTGGTAGTGGTAATGGTGGTGGTGGTGGTGGTAGTGGTAGTGGTAATGGTGGGTGGTGGTGGTAAGTGGTAGTGGTGGTGGTGGTGGTGGGGAAGTGGTGGTGGTGGTTTAAGTGGTATTAGGTTGTCTGTCAAGCTGCATTTTTTACTAAAATTTGTCTTTAATACAAAATTACTTAGGTGGTAAATTGTTTATTTTTTAAATTAATAATGATGGTCCTATTCTTTCACGACTTTATAAATTACTTACTAATCAAAACAGAACAACGGTGTCATTCATTAATTATTATTATTTAGTCAAAGGGAATACTTCAATCGGCAAAAGCTAAACAAGAGAAAACACGGCGACGATGATAATATGTCTTTAAGTACTTCACTTGTTGTCACTAAGTAGTCGCCCTAATGTAAGCCGTTACGTGCTGAATCGGAAAAAAAATACATTTAAGCAAGTTTTTGAATGTAAGTAATAATAAAAACAAAGGTTTCAGACATTCTATGAATGTCTCTATAATCTCAAAAATTGCTAACAGACACAGCTACAAGTATACTAAGCTAGTTTAAACAATGTATCCAATACACCTATGTCAATAAAAAGCCATACATTTTTATATCGTTGTTATTGAACATGTACAACGACCCGTTACGTCATAGTAAATGTGTATGAACTATAAATAATATTGCTGACAAAACTCGACTAATGCCGTTAGTAAACAATAATACGGATGTGAAATAAGGTATGTCATGGAATGTTGTAAAAGCCCAGGCTTTCACGATTGTTGGAATACCAACCTGTTATAATAATTATTGTTATCCGTAAATCGACAAAGATAATGTTACGAAATTACAAAAAAAGATAGTAATGGTTGTGAAGAATATTCTGAATCGGTCACTAGATTTTTGGTTCTGGGTCAGAAAAGGTTCTGATAAAACAAATAAAATTTTTAGAGTTCCGGATTTTTGTATTTTTAAATTTATAGATTTGAAACGGTAATGCTATGTAGAACACCCATATCTAACCTAATTGTTCATAAATGCGATCCATTACCTTAATATATGAGGCGTAGAGTTTCTTTTCTGGTGAGCTGTCGACTCCGGCGAGTAGCTGCCATACGATGCCCCTGAAGTGATGCGGCACTCCCTGGCGGACCAAGTCACGCACGAACTGGTTCCGGCGCTTCCACTCCGTTTCCCAGTTAGTGACGATGCGGCCCCATAGACTCCAGAGGTCCTCTTCGCCATTGCTGCCAGCGCTGACCCTGGCTTCCGTCTCATGACTGGAACTTGTTGCTAAAACACACATGCATATGCTTTGATTATAATATTTTCGTCAAGTAAATGAGATTTAACTGTAGCTTGTTTTTTTTGTCACAATCCTGGTTATTTTGTGCTTGGGTGAGTAAAAAATGTATATAATAAAACATGGCAGTGCTGATGTATGTGACGATCTTGCACGTGTGCCTCAGCAGACGTAAAACCTTCTGTCGCCACACTTCGAAATGTAGAGCATAGATTGCCTTTGTAGTTAACTGCCTAACAGGTTTAGCTACCTACGTCTTGCTTGAGCATGTTAAGAATTATGAAGTACCTTGGGCACCTATTGTAAAGCCGGGAGTCAGGACACAAAATATGACGATAATATTGTGGTATTAATTACAACCACGTATTGACAGGGTGAAAAGACTCTTTCTATTGAGTCACGTCTAAATTAGATTTTACTATATTTGTAACGTGAATGTATGTCACAGGGCACTTATTATGATTGATTTAAAAACAATGAATACCTTGATATTGTCAAGACCGTGTCAGTGTTGATTCAAATATCACGAATATTTTTTATGTAAATAATAAGCACGATAAATGAAATTGATTTAAGTAAAAGAAATTATTTTCTGCGTCCCATAAGAGGAACAGCTTTGAAAGGGAAGGTATTTAGCGTTGTAGTGAAAATTCAACACAACGGTAGCACACCCACAACACCACAACACAAAACATGAGTCACAGGGGCCTCAAAAATAAAACAAATACTAAAATGATAAAACCGTCAACTGATAATTGCAAACATTACACACCTAACGAGATCTTCTCCAAAACGACAGCACGATAAAATTCCAGCAAATTAGCCGTGCTGAACAAATCGTTTAAATCATTCATTTTGTTGTTAAAACGCACATTTTCACTGAACACTGCGGAAAAGATGTATCCGTATCTGCACTATCACGGTTTGTTGCCGACTGATAAGAGATAAACGCATATCTGGCCTGCAGAGCAACGTGTTCAAACTAACTACATATTATAAACATAAGGTGGTAAGTGAGTTTGGTAAGGTTTTAGTAATGCTATTCGGCAATCCACGCCGTAAACGGTCATGTTGTGTAATATACGGTAAGCGGAATACGCGCAGATTTCTCGCCGCGTTCGAGGTATGTGTGACGACGCGTATAAACTCGAGCAATCATTTTTTGCAGAGGATTAACTCTTATTATAACCCAATAATGAAACAAATATTTTAATAATAGGGATGTATATCCGTTTGAGAACTTATTCTAGTTTCATTTCATCGTTGCGTTATTCCTAAGAATATTATTTACGGTTGTATGCCATTTCGGAACTATTCAGTATAATTCACTCGGGTCGTTTACAGTAGCTGTGAACCATCCACGATTAAAACGGTAAATACTTTAGCATTCCTTTGAAAACCGCCTTGAAACCACGAGAACGGTATCATTATTTCTAATGTACTTATATTGGCAGACTCTATTTATTCATGTAAACGAGACAACTTCGTAGTTGAAAATACTTAGTTGAATTGAAGCAGAATTCTTTCTTCATACCTAGATTCAATTATCTCAGTGTCAAATATTTTAGGTGTATTAATATACACATTGGGAAAAAAAATCCCATCTGGTTATATTACAATTTAACTAGATTCGTACGTGTTGTTTTTAATTGTTTGTACAATTAAATTTTTAATGTGAAATTCATTAATATTTCGTATGCAAATCTTCCAAGACAAGATCCGAAATGAGGAGATCCGAAAGAGAACTAAAGTAACCAACATGGCTTTCAGAATCAGCAAGTTGAAGTAGCAGTGGGCGGCCCACTGAACTGACAACCGATGGGAAAGAAAGGTTCTCGTGTGGCGACCGCGAACTGGAAGACGCAGCGTAGGCCGGCCCCCCACTAGGTGGACCGACGACCTGGTGAAAGCCGCGGGGAGCCGATGGATGCAGGAGGTGAGCAGCCGCTCTAAGTGGCGCTCGTTGGGGGAGGCCTATGTTTAGCAGTGCACGTCTTCAGACTGATGATGATGATAATGATGATGAAGATGATGATAATGATGATGCAAATATTTATTTTATTTTGAATATTTTTTATTCTTATATTCCCTTTTATTCTGAAACGTTCTATAAAATCATGTGTCAACATTTTGCTTACGAGAGCTCTAATGCGTTAAATCAAGCCAAAAATTTTCACCAGACTTCAAAAAAGAGGTTCTCTACTCAGTTGTATTTTTCTATAGTAAGGTTTAGCTTGTTGGGCATTTTTAATTAAAAAGGTAAAAAGAGAATAAATAATAGTACATTGTATAATTCATGTGTTCCGAGGGCCAATAACGAACAGAGATAATAATAATATCCTTTAAATAGCCTTAATTTAATACTGAGACGTGCTTGCATGACATATTTTTTCAGTTATTTGGATATAAAACCCAAACTACTGAACCGATTTTAATAAATAAATAAATGAAAATGATGATTTTAATGAAAAGTATGAAACCAATCTGTAAGTAAAAGTAACTATATGACACTAATATGTCACGCTCTAGTTCTAAATGGTCATGTGCATAAAATAAAACAAATTAGCAATTTGCCACGTCTCTAAAAAGTTACAACTTGTCACATCTCAACAAAGTTGCAAATTTAATATAGCAAGAAAATATTTTATTCTAACAAATCGTTCTGAGATAACAACAATTACAAAAACATACAACTAAACTGAGAAGCTCCTTCTTAATGTCGGTTGTATCAGAATCACAATTATCATAATAGAACAACGCGTTGTTCTATTACGTGAATTCTGATTCTGAGGGCCTGACCTAAAAACTTTGAAAGCTGCCAGACTCGATGTAGGCTCTGTTAGTCTTTGTATCCTCTACTTAGTAAGTGCTGTTAGGCTTAACCCTGTTAACCTTCCCAGCGACTCGATATCGAACACGCATGCATTGTTATTCAATTGTCATCACAATGCTGGTATTTCAGCGGTGAATAAATATTGGCAAATGACATTATGCAGTTAAATTATTGGGCATTTCATTAATTATTACTATAGTCAATGTATGGATTGTGCGGCTAGCCTAAGTTGAGCAAAGTAAAGACACACTCACCAGATGCCAACGATATCAATGAAGTGTCCGAGCCCTTCCGGCTGTGCACATTGATCAGCGACGCACTTTTCGCATCAGCTTCGATCCGCCTGTTTTCCTCCTCCAGCTTGGCGAGCAACGCCCGGTCGGGCGTCGGGATCACCTCACACGGCACGTGCAAATCTAAACGAGCAACTTATCTATAAGGAGTAAATTCATGAGCGAGAGCGAACTATTTGTCCCTTGAAGTCATGCTGAAGCTCTTTACGAGTAGTAAGTGTTACTTAAACTGTCTCTACTATGCAAACACTTCAATGGACAAACATCCGCATCGTTATTGTGTTCTTACAATTGCCCTTGCTGTTACATTTGTTGTTAAAAAAAGTTATGGTTACACAAAACATAAAACTGAAATAATTGATTGATAACAATATTTCCTTTATCTTAGCTAAGTGAATGTAAATTTTCACCTTGGTGTTTCTTATTTCCCAAATATATTACCACTACTACTAAGCAGAAAGTTCTAGCAACATACTAAAAAGTTAAATCATGTCGTATTAATACTAAACATTATACAATCATGTTGTTGAAAAATTATGTCTAGTTTACCCGGCATTTTTGTTTACAAAATCGTTTAACCCAGCATTAAGAAACGAAATAGAATTAAGTATGAAGCCTCAGGCAGAACCTCTCAGAATTAACAAAAGCGATCGAAATTTCTCAACATACATGAAACTATAATTTTAGGTTTGCGTAGGAAAATACCTATATTGGTTAGCCTGACGATTAGCTCTTGTAATTATTAAATATCCCGCTCGACCATGTTAATATTATACTTATTAGATACATTCCTGAACCATATATGTAATTATTACACATATGCCTGAACCTTATGACTTACCATTTATCCTACCTAACATCATTCTAAAAGATATTTACTAACACAACCTATTTTGTAATATCTTTTCGGAGTATTTTTTTGGCAATACTTATTATGTATTACGTATTAGAAACGAAGTCAGAGTTTAGTCCTTTATTTACTTAAATTGTAAAATATTTAGTGAAACGAGCAAATATTTGATGCTCGGTAATTAGTCTAATAGCAATAATGAAAGTATTTAGAAGATTTCCTCGTCGGCAAACTGCCAGTACATTTAGGGGCACATTTTTCTAGGTAACTTGTACTTTTAAGACGACTCTAATAAAACTAGCTTTCAGTTAATTTATTGTACGACGATATCGCATTTGCACTTTTTTTTACGGGGTATCTACATCTTTTTCTCTCCCCTCCCTTTGTCTTTATTTAAATTCTTGCCATTCCCTTTTACAAACAATATTCGTTATTAAACCCTCCGGCCGCCCATCCAGCCAAGGTACGATGCAGATGGCCTTACCTGTCTTTAACTAGTTTTTGGAGACCGATTTTGATGGAATAAAAGTAAGAACCTGCACACAACTCAAAAAAAAAACAAAAAATAAAAAAAATATCTCATGTTGGTATGTGCAATAATGAGTTATTCTATTCTATTCTATCTATCCAGGATTTTTAGCGCGATGAATTTTCATACCGACGCGAAGAACAGATCAGACCAACCGGCAATAATTCAAATATCTATCTATATTTTTGGATTTTGGATGCTCTATTACTTTAATATAAAACCTAATTAATTTTTTACATTAAGTATGTTCTATGTACAGATATTACCTTGGTTTATATTATTATCTTTGCCTTGGTTTTATTACTTATATGAGTATGGATAAATATCCATGAACATCTACTAAATTTACTCCTTTGCGATACAGTGACACTACTGAATTGTTAATATTATGAGTAGGTATTATGACTGGTACATGCTCAAGAAGAAGCTAAGATACGAGTAAGAAAATGAAGAAACTGGAGACACTTAGTTTTGTAAAGAGTGTCGGTTGTTTTAATGGTTTCTATTTTATCAACAACATTAAACAGACTGGCGAAAGACGCTGCAGGAGACCCAGCTTAAATAGAATAATATGAAGCGATATGTTTGATAGAGTTTTTATACCTTTACACATTTTGCTAAAACACTGTTGCTATTTTACTTGAGTTGAAATATTGAAGCAGTAATTACCTTAGAATAAAGGAATCAAAATATGTTGTAAGCATCTACTAAATTGAGCTGAGTGCAACCAATAAATAACTATGAAATGATGGAGATTAAAGCATTCAAGCAGCCACATCTAGATTAGTAGGGAGGTGAACGCGGTCTCGGAACGCCATGCGCCAGCGCGTTCAGATAGTCGGCGCGATTACATGGGGATGCAAGTTTTGTATTTACAAGTGCCAGTGATGTTAGTGTTAGAGCAACAAACCATCCAAGGATGACACCGGAGATTCTGTATTACTAGCGATGGGTGTCCCGGGCGTAGCAGAGGGCGCCGCGGCCGCGGTTGGCACGTCTTTCACGTCCGCATCCACCTTCATCGTGACTCGGGATCTGCCATATAGAGCGCTCTCTTCGCCCGTCTCCCGGCCACAGCACGCACTCCTTTCTGCACCAGACACGCCCTTCACGCCATCAGCTTTCCGCACCACTGTCAAGGGTGCCCCCCCCCCCGTTCAGACTTCCAGCTCTACTAGTATCCGCAGGCGCAATCCCTGCCCGCTTCCCAACCCTTCCAGATATTGAATAAACTATTTATGTATGATAACTGGTAATAAACAGTCCGATTCTTAAGTGATTCGCCAGAGTAACTCGTGTACCGACTAAAAATAAAGCATTGTAACTTAAATCGATAGATAATTAAATATGTAACATTTCCTCAATTGGTAATATGCCAATTATATAATTATGTTTTTCAAAGAAATATGGGATTATATTTTTGTTACCTATTGCTAAGTTGATTGCATGCGCTAAGCCAGAGTTTTTATAAGTAATTAATGAAGGACCTAAGCGAGCCTTTTCTCCAACCTTTCCATTAAAATTTATTGTCGACACAAAAGCCAGGGTAATAACACCAATCATGCACATCACAAACAGGGAATGGATGATGTATCGAGGAACATTATATACGGATGGCGATAACAGTAATACAACGTCACAGTCACAGTGCACGATATACCACAATGTGATTGAAATAAGCAATTATGCGTACAAACGAGCCGAAATGAGTTGTTATAGCTTATACTTTTATTTTGATGAGACGGCGCGGTACTCTACTAGGTGAAAGCCGGGCGGTGTGATCCGCGCGCGGTTCGCCGCCCACTAACCGTGAAGGCCACTAGCTTAGCTCTGGCTCTTCATAACACAGTTTTTCGTATCACGAGCTCGACACACACAACTAACTGCACTGTGTAAAAGTACGGTATTGCATTATTTATTCTGTGCTAGAGCTCTAGACAACACTTCAAATACCAATAAATTATAATACGTATGACAGAATTAGTGTCTTCATATCAAACTGACTTAATAGTTTCTTAGCTTTTGTTATTTATAATTTTTACAATTTGATTTAAATAAAGGGTTTGGTCAATATACCTATCATAGCTAAAACATAGTAAGCGACACTGCCAATAAATAGCGAAATAGTTGCGCCTTTAATAAACCTTCCTTCGGCATTGATGACTCAAATCAAGTTTTTACTAACTTATATATGAGGTAATTTAGTGTCGTGAGTTCATGACTCAGACACGACGTGTGGCAGGCTCTTTACATCTACGCTTTGGCGATAGATTACCCATTTTAATCAGGAAGTTGACTATAAGGTAATATAAAATCTGCGAACAATATAATATCAGATGCAAAATCCCAACGGATCCAGACGAAATGGCAAGAGCTTAGGTATAAGAAGCATACATAATATGTATTATTAAGTAGGTAGCACGAAATATTTTTTTTACATTACTACATGATTATTTGAAAGTGAACATTTAATGTCATCACATTACAAATTACATATTTTTATTGGTTAGCGTTTATTTATATGTGAGGAAATAAAGCTCTTACTTTAGTAAAAATAAGGTTCGAAACAGGTAATCAGGTTAACTTTTGGGATGGATTCACTGTATTGAGGACATGCGATAAAAGTAATGCCATCATCAAGGGTGTGACAGCGACAGACAGGGTGTGAATTTGGTCACCTAGTTTATTGATTTTTACTTAGTGAGATTAGACGATGCATCAAATAGATCTATTTAGTGCATGTTTTCAAGCTAGATAGATAATCGCAAACCTATCTAATATTAAATAAAAAACCTGTCCGGAAGGCCTGTAACTTGTCAATTATGACCAATATTTACAGTACGTTACTACTACAAAATGGGTGAATGCACCTTTCTAGAAACTGTCCACGAACTTGACGGTGTAGTCACCTCACTTAGACTTTATGTAGTAATTGTGCATAATGAAATCCTGCATTAAATACCCATTAATTTTAATCACAGGGTGAAACAATGATGTAACAATAACTAATAAATTGAGTCACTTATCGTTATCACATATTTTTATTTTGTACTTTCAGCGTCAATTTTGATGGCATACCAGCATTTATAATTTACTAAATAGAGATGCATGCATGCATTAATTATTTCCGAGAGAGACGGCCTAAATTAATAATAGTTTGCTTGTGCAGACGTCTGGTTTTTACTTAAAATATTCAAAGGCACGTTTAGAACAACGAGGTTTTAAACCGAGATGTGATATTATGTTTTAAGCAAAGAAAATGATATTTACTACTTTTAAAAGTAATAATATAAATAAAGTTTATTAATCGGTATTATTGTTATATATATTTAGACTTGCGCAGAAAGTATCATTGAAAACAAAAGAAGATACGTTCTTAGCTAAATGCACGATACCATGTTTTACTTAAATAATTTGAAATATCATATCCACAGTCGTTCTTTAGTTTATACGATTCTGAGTTCATTTTGAAAAATATCAGGTAGAAATGATAAAATTACTACACTAATTAATTACTAATATTTACTTATAACTGGTCACATAATTATATTTATTACCTATATATTAAGTTATAGATCAGAAAAGCTATTATTTTGGCACCGATTAAATAAAATACTATTGACTATTATACAGTTATATTTGCGAGAATTAAGACACAAAACCATAATACGTAAAAAACTGAATAGAAAGATAACCTTGACGTTACGACTTACAACGCAGTTATTATCTAATTGCCCTAACCTCACTAAATTATAATTAATTTTGATTTCCAATCACGTATCTCTACAGATTGATTTTTATGCATCGGCTGCAAATGCACTGAACTAAATACACTTTAACATTGCTGCCCAATCCCAACGCAACTTGAGAACGGTGGACTGATTTGGCTATTTTTTGTTTACAAAATGTTTGTTTATGTATTATTTATTTTATCTAAACGAATGAAATGACGAGCTAGTACATTTTTATGGAAAGAAGAATCAGAAAAATTACGGCGGCGCCGAAGGCCGAGCTTGCCAGCTATAATACTACGCGAACGAAGTCACGAGCAACAGCTATGTCATATCAAATAACTCTAATATTTTTAAATTACTTGTTAACGTTAACCTTAGAATAAGTAGGTATTTACTTAAATTGTTAACTTTATTGAATGTTAACTAAACAACTGAATTCATTCTCTTTAAATTAAAAAATTATAAGTAGAGAGAGATGATAACCAAATTAAACCTGAAATAGCATATTTTATTATTTAATATTCTCAAATCTGTGACCGATACCTTTGAATCTAGAAAACTCTTAGGTTATATTTCTGTTTCTTTTGGTGGAATAAAATCGACAGCGTAAAAGAGTAAACTTGATACGCATTGTGATTTTGTTGATCTAATAGGAAAAGCACTTAGGAATCCTTCTAAGATATACTCTTCAGACGAGCAGACGAGCTTCGTTTATTTACTCTTTAACAAACAAATCAAATTACCAATTTTTCTTTTAGGCGGTAAAAAGCTGTGCCAATACTGTTTTTATTATTTAGTTTTTTCTATATTGGACTTGCAATAATCTATCCAGCAGCGGTAACATTTGACTACCATTTCAATTAATATTAATTTTTTACACAGTTTTCGGTTTGGAACTTTAAACTATAAATATTCGAGATATAGTAAAGTTGACAAGTTACCTTGTGACCTGTTTTAGGGCACTATACAAGCTAAAGAGAAAATATTAGCATAGTTACAAATATACCTTACAGATGAAAATAAAATACAAGTGTAGTATCTACAGATTAAACTGCTATAAAAATAATAATCTATACCAAGTAGAATCTGTCTATTTATCTTTAATATAAATAATAAACCTATATAACACAAAACAATTAACTATATAATTACTACTATTTTACTAGGTGGTAGGACTTTTCTGCAAAGTTCGCCTGGGTAGGTACCACCGCTTTGCCAGTTATTCTGCCGCAAAGCAGTAGTGTGCAAGCACTACTGTGTTCCGGTTTGAAGGGTATTGTAGCTAGTGAAATTACTGAGCAAATGAGACTTTATGACCTGATTACACAGTGTAGTAATCTGATTACTAGACTGTGTGATGTCTCAGGATGACGTGCGCAGTGCAATGTCACGCGAAACTTTATTATTTTAAAGTTCCGAGTGACACTGCAACTGTTATGGGCGGCCGTATTGCTTAACATCAGGTGAACGACAAGCTCGCCACGTCATTAATTCTCATAAAAAGAAAAGTATATTTATTGATTGAAAAAAGTAAGCTTTATCACAGACTTAAAATATCATCATGTAGATAAAGTATTCATATTTAAAATAGCATTATTGTATGAACCCACAGTTACTTTAATATTCGGGATTTTCCCGTAGGTAGGACTTTTCCTATGCTGTGAGTATAGGGAAAGTCCGAAAAGGAGAGAGCAATGCTTGGTGTTTCCTTGCTAGATAAGATCCGAAATGAGGAGATCCGCAGGAGAACGTGACCGACATAGCTCTTAGGATTAGCTAGCATTGAAATGGCAATGGGCAGGGCACATCGCTCGTAGACTGATAACTGAGTGAGCAAGAAAGGCCGGACCCCCATTAGGTAGATGGTGAAGGCCGCGGGGAGCCGATGGATGCTCAAAGTGGCGCTTCCTGGCCCTGGGGAGGCCTATGTTCAGCAGTAGACGTCTACAGGCTGTAAATGATGATGATGATGACTTTTCCAAATTGTAGACAGCAAGTCATCCACCGCTGCGACCATTGGCAAATCGGGTGAATGAGATAATTTAAATTTTACGACTTTTTACATGCTGGTTTCTTCACGATGCTATTTTAGCAGCGAGCGCCAATAACGCTCATAACAATAATTTATTAAGTCATCACTCGAATAATAGTGCGATTAAGTACAAGCCACATGAGCCACAATTTGCTCTTTTTCAATAACTGGTGCAGTTTTAACTTGTTAAATAAAAGCTGGTTTTTTACACAGATGATGTATTTCTGTTGCATATAATAATAAATTAAATACAAAAAAACAGAATAAGATAAATATTGAAGGGGGCTCCCATATAATAAACGTGCATTTTTGCTCGTTTTTATAGTAGACTCGCACTTGGCCGGTTATTCAATAACGAATGCAGTTTTAACGTGTTAGAACTTTGATTTATTAGAAAATAATCAAAATTAATACTTATTCTTGTTTTAGCTGCTTTGTTTGAATACACATAATTAGATTGTTACCGTTCAAACGATGTTGCTCAAGCCTGCGTTGAACCACTTCACCAGGTCGTGAGTATTTACGTATCGGTTTCAAGTAGCTGCACGGTGATTTATATCGATTGCGTATCCCTTTAACGATATGCATTTGGTTTGGTGCGCTTTACAAGCAAATGCTTTAACTTTGATCGACTGCTTGAAAAACAGAACTTTATAATTTTATAATGTTACGTCAAAACTCATGACCGTTCTTCAAAACTAATATTGACATCCTGTTGAGTCAAAACCAGTATTAACTAAGGGCATGCGTTAGTCAAAACCAATTTCTACTGATTTTTGCAGTCATTTGTTTTACCCAATTTGTGTTCAGTCTTTGTTTTGTGTATTGCGTTTGGTCATCGGTAACCTAACACTAGCTTCTAGTTGGCGACTAACATATTGCAGAGCATGGTATGCTATAGTATAGACTTATTAAAACCACTATTAAACGATATTTTTCAGTCGAAACTAATTTTACCGACGTCCTTGGACAAAACTAGTTTTTACAGTATAATTCAGTTAAAATTGGTTTATATTAGACTTATTCAGAAAATATTATTTGCTTACATGCTTTGATTGTGACATATAAGTATAAACAGCGTAAGCGCAGTGTGTGTTAAACAAACAAATATACTATTACCTAATTCGTGTCATTGATCAATTCTAATCTAAAACCTATATAAAAATAGAACCCATTTGTACTTTACAGTAAAATGAACCCCCGCTATTTATAATATTATTAAGTTTCATGTCAACTTGATGACTACACCTATAGCTGAAATGGATGGGTGGCAATGTGTCAAGTGATATTTACTCAGGGAGAGGCGCCCTATGTACGCAAACGATCACCTTTCTATTCAATATTTTAGGTTTGGTCGACGCTTAAAATCAAGATTTCAATCATTTATTTTTAGGGGGGCAACATGCGATAGCAAAGCCTGCTGTTGTGTTAAGTAGCCTAAGGTTATAAGTATTATCATTTAGGCGATTTACTAACCCTTTTTAATCAATAAGAAATTTTTTATTAATATCAAAAACTTGTGTCTAATATCAATGTTTGTTAGGAATGTGTGTGTTTACTCAGGAATAAACCCTTAAATGATTATTCCAGCAACTTAATAATTCTACTTTATACAAATACTCCATTCATTTCCATAAATAAACATAATAACTATATTTGGTGAACAAATAAATCTAAGCGAACATATTGATTGGGATTGCTAGTGAACATCACACTAAGCTTTGTGAAAAAATGAATAAACTTGTTGCAAACAAAATATAACTAGAACGCTCTCTATACCGCTGAATTGTGTAAAAGGCATAGAATATACGATAAATTAACATTATTTTAATACATATAATTACCTTTGATTTCAGTAAAAGTTGGTGCACACGTCACGACTGGAATCTGCTCAAACATTAACTGAAAGAGATAAAAACCTGGGTTACCAACAAATTGAATAGACACGTATGTTTGTAAGAGGAAACATGAATTCACGACAAAGACGGGATTTCAGTTTGGAGCACCCATTCAGGATGCTTCTACAGACTCTACGGTACAAGTGAAACTTGTGGAATATGGCTAATTATTGCCTTTCTAGCAAGATTTTATTCTTGACATTTCAGTGCCACTATAGGTACAGGTACTAGGTATAGGTAGGTATGTAGTGTTAGATACCTAAAATCCTGTTATTCAAGTAAAGGTAATTTGATATTTGTCCTAATGGTGTAGTATTCGTTTACAGAACTCTGAATAATTATGTCCACAATCTACATTGATACGTAACGTTTTCAAATGATGTTTGCGCAAATCTTTTGAATATTTGAGCACTGTCAGCGAGGTAAAATTATAGTTTTTGCCTTATTATCTGGCCTGTTGCTGTGGCGATTGAATTATTTTATTTGCATGAAATTGCGGCTACACATAAGACAAGAGTGCATAATTATATCGACTTACCTTACGTTACTTATGTTAATATTGTTTCGTAAGATCTGCCTGGTATTATAGTATTATATAAGTATTCTAATCTAAACGTGTACCTATTGGTAACTTAATGCACGTACACCTACGATTTTGTTGTGACAAAAAGGTGAGGACAGGCGCCCCACGTGGGCAGAAAAGCGTGACTCACGGACACCTAGCGCGAGCGCACGACTTCTTGTCCATTCTCTCGTTCTGACGTACACCTACAAAATACTTTGTGGATTGCCAACTGGCTAAGTTGATCTCGTGCAACCACATGAATTGTTAAATTGTAACCGAATGAGCAGTTTTGATATTTATGATGATTTATTTAAGAAACAAGGCAAAACATTTAGTTCACATTCACGCTATATTTTTATTGCCAAAATTTGTGGGTCATTTTGGAATCTGTAAATGTATTTAATTTATATGACGCGGTCCCAAGACCCAGGATATAGATACTACATTTAATAATGTACATTATACGCACGCAAGATAATATTGACTTTACATCGTATAATCACAATTTTATGCACAAGATTAGCAGTCAACAAATTTTTAAATTTTTTGTGAAGCAGGTTGCTCGCCTAATTGGAAATTCGGACAGAACTTGCTTATGAGTCTTATGATATGACTCACCTTACGGTAGTTGAATACACGGCTTACCACAGATGACATAATAGTACCCACGATTACAGGTCTCAATAACATGTATTAGGTGTTTACCATTGTATTGAAAGTGTCAAGCAGAGACTTGCGAGCACATTCAGCAGTGATAGGTATCACTGCTGATTGGACTGTGGGCTTAGAAAATTCAGATACGGTTGAAGGGTTTTAAAATAACTTTAGGTACCTCGACTATACCCTTCAGAAGTAATCTCAATTTATTGCCGACACTGACATTAACAATTGTATTAAGTGATTGTTAATAACGGTTAAGAGAATACCCAGGGAATGAACAGCAGAATTAAAACCTGCCATCACTAAGACGCCTGTTATGCACTGGTGATTATGGGAAACCCTGCTGTTAAATGGCCAAAGTGGATATTATGGGAGAGGCCACAGAGCATTGAAACAAATGACGCTTCGCACCTAGACGACGCGTTTCTTTTTTCTCTGTGGGAGAGGCCCATGTATAGCAGTAGAAAAGCCTTCTGAATAACTTTATCATCAGGTCGTATCAAAATAACTGAATATCATAGAAAATCGCCAACGCCATCAGTTTCCAAATAGTTTTAATTAAGTATATAATATTACCAGCCAATAAAACGTTTCGTGCAGACAAGAATCGATTTACCTACCTACTTCCTACAAAAGTGAGCGAGTTTAAATAAAAATAATACAATGTGTTTATAACAATTATTATGCTCACAGTTCCTACTACAACACTCTTGCGATTTGAACAGACTGTTCAAACATTATCAATGCGAAAATAAGTACCTATTTTTACATCGGATCCATTCTCGCTATCGTACCTATGCAGTTTGTTATGTTTACAGCCTGTCAGATTTTCAAAACGTACGTAACTAGAGGTAGGCCGGTCCTCGGTAGGTGGACCGACGACCTGTGGCCTTACCGCGTAAGCCCGGTGGCAATCGTAATCGTGTGCTCTCTTGCTCGCACTCAAGGGCTTGTACATTGGCGCAAGCAGGATGGCAGGCGATTTTCATTACCAGAATGCTTACGCGGTAGGGCTGCTGGTCAGAACCGTGGGGAGCCTATGGATAAAAGAGGCAAGCAGCCGCTCAAAGTGGCGCTTTTTGCGGGAGGCCTATGTTCAGCAGTGGACGTCTTCAGGCTGTTAATGATGATGATGAGATTTCCAAAACTGTAATTAATTATCGTGTGTGTTAACAGTACAAAACCGGAATAAAAATATTTTATATTGAAAACCAATTATACTCGTGGGACCTTCATTTCATTTAATAGAACCACAGATATTAAAATAGTATTACTAATAGAACTTAACGCTAAGCTGCCTTAATTAATATGGCATGCCGAGCACTACATCATTATAATACGCAGTTCAAAAGCTTTTCAACTATACAATAACTTAAATCAAAGTTGTTCTAATAAAATAACATTATATGTTGAAGGCGTATTACCGCATTACCAATGGCATTGTGCGGTGAGACCAAGGTCGCAAGTGGTATATAGATGTAGAGATGTAGCTATAAACCATATCAACATTTAAACAAAAAGTAGAAAGTAACATTTTGTTTAAATTTTAAATGGTATGACAACGCAAATATGTCATGCATGTAAGCATTATCATAATTAGTTAAAAATGTACATGAAATGAAATGAAACATGGGTCGAACTAATAATTTAAACCAGAATTTTCATCATCAGCGTGGTGAACACTGAGCACAACACAACTTTGTAAGGCTTTACATCTAAATATCGATTGTATATTAAGGTCTCCTACCACCTGACTACCATATGATACACTTATCAATTTGCACTTAATATTGTAGGTACCTAATATAACCTTTAACAAACAGAACCATTCGAACAAACCAAATAAACAAGTGGAATAAATGACACAATGATGTAGTGTAGTATGTATGTACGCTAAGCAAAAACACATCGCACGCAAAGCTATTGAATGGATATTTCAAAATAACATAATTAATTAGTCATTAAAGTTTGGGAATACACTACATTCAAAACCGATAATGATGGAATTTATATCATCAGCAGGCTAACGTCCACCAGTGAGCATAGTCCTCCTCCATAAAACGATACTTTTGGGCGGTTATCATCTTGGCATAATTATCGCGCTTGGTAGACGTCTTGGTAATAGCAGATTTTAATATTCCGAGGAGATGCTGCTACCTATTCCCTTTATATTACGTTTGCCGGCTCTTACGCCCGCGGGACCATATGGGTGGCAATATACTATTTCTAAACCGGTACCACACGGTAAATAATAAAATAATCGCTGTAGCTAATGTATACGTTAATGTGTACGTTATAGTAACATGGTAACCAATTGCGTAGTAAAAAATATTTTTGTAAAGCTGCTGTTTCATTGAAAGATCTAAAGAGAGCCACAAGCGCCAGCAAATTCTTTGTGCACACAACCATTTATTAACCAGAAAGAAGCATCTGACAGACAATGAATATTGTCCACGAACATACGATACTGTATATTCATTTCAGTTACTGCTGAAAAAAGTTCCATTTATGTGGAGGTTTCGCTATTACTACAGGGCTTAAAAGAAATATCACAAATATTTCGCTTCTTGCGGCTTAAATAAACAACCAGTATTAAAGTATATTTATAAAAGTACTATAGAGAGTGTACCTACTTATTTATTTGGTCATAACTATCATCTTGTTTTTATTGAATGTCTTTAACCCATAATAAAAAAAAAATTTGGACCAGTTCTTTCAAGTTGCATTTCTTTTAAAATAAATTGAATTGAATTTGAAAACAACGCCGAACGTTCGGTACGTTCGTGCGCTTGAGCCACACTTGAGCTGAACACGGCTTAACATCGGGTACATCGACCGCATCGTTCCGTCCTCTTCATGATCGCGAAAGGCCAACATCCTCGACTCAAGCACTTACACAGAACTTTTCCTCCGGTGGACGGTCGTAGGCTTGTAACTGATAGATAACGTTAATAATACACGAATCTAACGTTTTGTTTAATGGGAGGCATAACTGTAATCTTCTGGCATACAATAACATTCACATTTGTGCAAAAAAGTGCAAATAATTACTTTAATCCTATATGGTAGTTTATAATGTTAGTAGTAAAAAATTGACGATAATGTCAACAGCCAATCAATTGTTTAAACACGATGTCTACGGCCGCTAGTATATACCTACTACATTATATCTCGAACTTATTTCCGCTTACTGGTTTCTGCTACTGTTATTTTCTCTCACGCAACACCGAGATATAGAAGCGTTATATATACCCCTCTTGTCCATGCAAAAAATGCGATCGTTTTTCCACCTCTAAATGTTATCCAATTTTGATGTTTTTTTTTATACGTTGTCTATTCAGTAAAATACTATGATCGTACGTTATCCAAGTTGTTACTAAATCTTCGTATTAATTTTTGGCGTAAAAATAGTGACAACAAAAAGTAGTTGTAAGTAGAACACGAAACATATTTACTAATAATAAAATTGTCTATAGTCCTATTTTATAATGCATCTAAACGATTGGTACCAAAATAAAAAGTTTTGGTTAAGTCTTAGAGAGTGAAAACCGTAGGCGCCCGAAACACTAATGTAGGTAAATTTGCTCATGGGCTATTGTCTTGTCTCTATCATACACGCATAGCATGAATAATTACGCGCAAGTGTAACGTTAACGTAAGGCAGTTGTATGGCATTTGATCAGCGCCCCATACAACTGCCTTACGTTAACGTTACATACGCGCGCGCAAATATTCGTGCTAGACCTACAAAGCGACGGCAATAACAGTATTTAAAAACCAGGACGGCCCTCCTAAGAACACAGTAAGTGGAACCATCGATATCGTTAAAATTAAATAACAGCCAGCGTACTGATTCCTCTCTACTATATATGATATTTTCCATTGCTATTGTTAAGAGTCGTCTCTAGCCCATGTTGGGCCCGTGTGCAAGCATTACCCTAGCGCCCTCTAGTAAGCGTTATCGGATGAGAAATCTAAAACATCACCTTTTTAATAGTACTTACGGGATATTTACCGTGATTAGAATCATTTTTGAGTTCCCGATATTTCGGCACAGTTACATGCACCATTTTCACGGATAGACTGAAGATGCAGGTGGATGATAAAAAGTAATGAAGTAAGTAAGTAAGTAGTAAGTAGTAGTAATAATAGTGTATCTAAAATATCGTCACAAAATTTCAGAACTTGGTATTTTGAGAAGGTTGTCAGGCAGAACAAACAACCCCGGATCTATGATTTTTCCGAGCAACACGTAACCAGTGATAATGATAAGCATTGGTAATTCATAAATGAGGTAAACAAATAAGCGCGAGCGAAGCGAGCGCCAAATTTTTTACGTCTTGAATTAATTTTTCCACATAAAGAAATCCAATATTTTCTGAATAAAAGTTCCCTTTAATAAAATGACGAACATAAAAACAATCACGAAACCAGCAATAAAATTCGTCAATCCATAAAATAAAATAAAAAAACGCGAGCGAGGCGAGCGAAAATTATTTTTACGTTTTTTAATACTTTTACCGCTTATTAAGAAATCTAGATAATACACGCGAAATTTCCAATATTTTCTAATCAGAGTTCCCAACTTCAATAAAAATGACAAACATGAAATTCAATACGAAACCACTAGCAGCACAAAAATTTCAGCAATTTTAATTTAATTTAAAAACTTAATTAACACTTAGGAATTACCCAAAATCGTGTTAAAAAAGAACGTCAATTCTGCCGTCAGCCGACCAAACAACAAAAAGTACCTATGCTCCGCCAGATCAGCACCCCTCAAACTTGACCATTCAAACTTTAACATTTTGGCGTTACTTGTCTTGTCGCCTCTAGCGTCTTTCGCTATAAGTATTACGCGCAATCGCTCTTTTCTTCATCTACTTACATCTTATAACTGGTGCTAATAAAACGTGTAAACGACGCGGACGCGCCCTGTACCTTCGCACGAATATTTACACGCAAGTAAGTGTAACGTTAACGTAAGGCAGTTGTATGGGGCGCTGATCAAATGCCATAAAACGCCTTACGTTAACGTTACACTTGCGTGTAAATATTCGTGCTAGCCCTACTGTATAAGCCACTTTAAGGAAACAATTTTTTTATTCAGAACATATGAATTTGACGCCCTCTAATGTTACCAACCAGGGCGTATGCTGCTGTTTTACTCCACCTAGATCCGTGGGTCATTGAAATTGCCGGGTCCCGGCGCCCGTGTGCCTTGCATACCCTGCACTTAAGGTTTGATTCTTTTGCTAAGACGCCCTCCTCTCTCCTAATTTGCTGCGCCCGACGGGGTCCATATGAAACTAGACTTAATTTTATATTCCACCTATTGTATGTGTACTATGGAAGCAATAAAAATCTGAATCTGAATCTGAATCTAGAGCCGCCCCTGGGCGAAGGGGAAAATTCGTTCAAAGAAACATTGACTTTAGCGTCATAGACTCAAATATCAATTCAGTCTGAACATCCGCGTGGCACTTACGACGCAGACAACGCGCATAATTACTGATTTTGGAGGTTTTTAATTAATATCTACACTTGTATAGTATTTTTCAAAATTATGAAGTCATCACATTATGTGAGTGTTTGTTGGGCATACACTATTATTTTTTGTATAAACTGAATAAATATGGTAAGTACAACCAAATTTTTTCGGGTATGTTTGCGTTTTTTTTTTGCATAGATATCTTGTATGTATTTGCGGACATCACATACAAGATTTTGAAATGAATTACATGATATTATATTAAAGTGAAAGCTCCTAAACTAGTGTTTACTAGACCTTATAACTATTTTATGTATAATAATAAGATCAGCTGGAAGCAGTGACTATTACCAACACCATTTAATAACATAACACAAGTGCATTAGATTACATAATATATAAGTATATACATAAACTAGATAACCCACTTTCTTTCATACTGGTTTAGCTTTACAAAACAGACATTTCCCCCAAATATTAGTTCTGTGCCAAATCATTATCACAATGAGTACGGCAAAATGCAAATGTCACATGCTGTTATAGATTTGTGGCACTTTGATGGAGCCTTGATACCATGCTTGGAAATGAATAGGGAGATAGAGCTGTACTATACACCCCATGCGGGGCATCAGCGCAGGCTTACCAACCCCAAATAGAATAAAAATAAGAAATGAATAATTAGATAGAGCCTCAAAGGCACCACTTATTGCTGGAACAATTTATCGTTTTGTCAGTTCCTTGTAAAATCTGTGTAGTTAAATTATTGACATTTGGTTGGTCTAACTGAGAAGCAGATTATAAAATAGTGAACCTATGTACTTATTGTGATGTTTAATTAAAATCCCAAAGATGTCAGATCAGGAATATTTCTCACCTCCTGTGACAACATAAACAATGTTCTAATGTTCTAATATTTCAAATATTTATTATTATTATTATTATTTATTATTAAATGGTTCACCATCTCTGATTAGTATATAGCAATCTGTGGTTTAGGATAGGTATTACTTTGGGTTCAGGAACCAGTACTATACATGTTATAAGTTTATTTGGTGCATCATTGTACCATTTTCAATGATTGTCACTGCCTGCAAGTGACATTAAGTCATTGTTAATATTTACCTGCGCTAGCTATAAAGCCAAAACCAGCTATAAAACTTAAAACTTAGTGGTGGTCTTTCTTCTTTACTGTGATCTAATTAATTTCTGAGAAGGATTGTACATAATTACTGTTGTAAAACTTATTTACATAATCAAACGACAGTAAATGACAAACACCTTACATTTATAATTTGCATTCACGTATATAGCATATCCATTCAAGCTGATCGAAGCATCAGTCTGGCTTGTTAAGCATACGATAATTATTTCGTGAAAATAAGATATTCTAACTACGGCGCACTAGCCGCAACTGTGCACCAATTTATAATATAAATGCAATATTAAAAAAGTGGGTCGGTAGTCATAAAGTTTTGTGTATTTTAAAATTAGATATAAAAATAAAAACTGATATTGATTTCGTCTGGTGTAACTTTACGACACGCAGCATTCTTTCAATTTGGGATACAATGAGAAGGTACTTACATTCAGATTTGAGGATAACAAGTAGTTCAATATCACATTCGGCGGCACTTTCTGTGCTAGAGATTGTCGAAAACCAATAATATCATGTAAAATGATGGAAGAACAAACAAAATATTACACAAATAAATATTCGGAACCGCCCAGCTGGCAAAATTTATACCACAGACAAATAGCAAGCAATCACAGATTAGTTTTCCCGCAGATAGATTGTGTGGATTCCAGTAGCTTCTAAGAACGCCAACAACCAAGAAAAACGATCACATTCAATCATCTTTGATCCGTTAATTTGTATATAACATTTTGTAAGAACCACTTTTTAACAAAAAAAAAACGCTATTTTTTCTAAACTGCTTTTTTGCAGTTTATAAAAAAAAACCGCGGTTAAATTATAATTTATTATAATTAAAAAGCGGTAAGCTAGCTACACTGAGGGGGGTTTTGGCGGGAATGTGGAAAAGTTCACGTTGTTGCATTGTATTATTTCTCAAAACTTGTGCTTTTTCCAGTGTTAGTGTTTAAAATTGATGGCGTTTTACGCATTCAGTGCTGAATTACGAGCATGAGTGTGGGCAAGTAATATAATGTAGTGAAACGTGATTTTCCGTGTTGCTTCCAAAATTCCATAGAAGCTTCTAGTAAAGTTGCCACCACTTTACTGGAGCATGACTTAGACTGGAATATGACTACCTGACTTAGACTGGACTATGACTAAGACTTGACTTTACGTGCAATATTCTATTAACATGATGAAAAATTACAATACTTGACACTGGCTAAATACACAATGTATGCAGCCAAAATTAAAAAAAAAAACTACACTGAGGAGCTTTGGCGGGAACGCGAAAAAGTTCACGTAGTTGCATTGTATTATTTATCAAAACTTGTGCTTTTTCCAGTGTTAACGTTTAAAATTGGTGGCGTTTTACGCATTATGTGCTGAATTACGAGCATGAGAGTGGGCAAGTGATATAATGTGGTGAAACGTGGTTTTCGTGTTGCTTCCAAAATTCCATAGAAGCTTCTAGTAAAGTTGCCACCACATTACTAGAAGATGATTTAGACTGGACTTTGACTACTTGACTTAGACTAAGACTTGACTTACGTGAAATATTCTATAACGATGAAAAATTACAATACTTGACACTGGCTAAATACACTGTGTGGAGCCATAATTTAAGAAAAAAAAATACACTGACGTACTACCTCAAAATACTACCAGAACAAGGCGGATTTTTTGCCGCAGGGCGGTATCAAGTGACGTCACCAACAAATGATTATCAAAAAGTTGAAACGGTATACTTGTCTCATTTTAGCACGTTCAAAATGGTATTTGCTAAAATGAAATGCGACTATTTTTGTTCATTCCTTAACGAAGTTGACTTAACATATAACATATTCTGTGTAATTAGCTTTATGCAACGACCTCTTACTTCCCTCGTCAAAGTATACGGTGGAATACGAGCGAAAAGGATCTTTTGGTCCGTGGCGAAAATTGGAACTACCGCTGACATCTTGTCAAAGTGTCATTGTTGACAAATTGCTCCAGTTGCCATCTACGTGAAGAGAGTCCCACCCAAATTTCCCTAATATTATAAATTGATTTACTTGTATGTCATCATCATCATCATTAACAGCCTGAAGACGTCCACTGCTAAACATAGGCCTCCCCCAGGGAGCGCCACTTAGAGCAGCTGCTCGCCACCTGCATCCATCGGCTCCCCGCGGCTGTCACCAGGTCGTCGGTCCACCTAGTGGGGGCGTAGTCAATTTGGCATCGCTGTAAGGACTGCAGCACCGCCCAAGTCTCGATTGAATCGAAGGCTTTCTCATAGTCCACAAATGCTAGGCATAGCGGGCGATTATACTCTTCGGTCTTCTGTATAGTCTGGCGTAGCGTATGGATGTGGTCTATGGTGCTAAAGCCTTTTCGGAAACTGGCATGTTCGGGAGGCTGTCTTCGGACTTCTGACAATCCCATTACATCCCATCGTAACTTACTCATCTCCTCCTCCAATTCGACCATCCTTTCGTCAGCCCTCAACGTGCGCACGTTATACGTTGCCAGGGCCAGGGGTCGTGTTTGGTGGGGTTGGTAGCCGGGCGTCTTCCGGGGATTCTTCGCACCCCCTGCCCTGCCCTTACCGTGACCGCTACCGGAGCCACGGAATAGCAGAGCCGCCAGGAACTGGGGGCCGTTACTATTTGTGCTTGTCATTGGGGGGGGGTTGCCATAATCACCACGCTTGGCAGGCGGCTTGGTGATCGCAGTAGATTATGATGGTGAAGACCAAGGAGAATGCTGCAGCCCATTCCCTGGATATTCCCTTAGCCGACTTTTACGGCACCCACGGGAAGAGATGGGGTGGTCCTATTCGTAACCGGGACCACACGGCAAACGCTATACGCCGATACGCTAATTAAATTGATTGTTTTTGCACTAATCCTTCCGCCACTTGGGAACAAATATATGGCTATAGAAGTAGAAGCAAAGAAGCTGTTATTTCTCATTATCATAATCTGTAAAAGAAAAACGAGGCTATAAATAAGGATCCGTATGTCAAAAACATGTTGCCATTTCATTAAAATGGGTCAATTACCATTAACTAACCTGGATGGAACTTTTTGTGGACATTTTTTCATTGCAACTTATCGACAAAGCTCGATGTTACTTCCCGCTCCACTTGGATTATTGAGATATGATATTTTTAACTCTTCACCCGCAGAAATATCAATAAGCGATGGTGACAATCATTTGCAGTCAATATCAATCTGAAAATAATTAAATTATACTTAAACACTATACTACAATTAGTAAAAATACAGTTGCGAGTGAAATTATTTCACAAGGAGAGTTTGAGAAAGTAAAATCATAAAACTATTTATGTTTGTTGTACTATTCTTTATGTGTTTAGTAATGTGTGTAAAATTAGCAATATATGAGGCTAATATTTTTCATACTTTTTGATTAATTAGTTTAAGTTTAAATAATAATAATAGGAAGAAGTTAGTCATCATCATCATCTTTAACAGCCTGAAGATCCACTGCTGAACATAGGCCACTTAGAGCGGCTGCTCGCCTCCTGCATCCATCGGCTCACCGCAGCTTTCACCAGTTCGTCGGTCCACCTAGTGGGGGGCCCGCGGACGCTGCGTCTTCCAGTTTGCGGTCGCCACTCGAGAACCTTTCTTCCCCATCGGTTCTACGAGCGATGTGGCCTGCCCATTTCCATTTCAACCAACTTTACGGTGACAGGCATTATAAACGCCGAACAGGGCCGAAGTCTGCTATTTTGCGTCATTGTAATTGTCATAATGCTTCATGAATGGTATCATAATTACAGATTATGACACTAATAATGTTGTGTGATAGTACCATTATTATGACACAATTAAAATAGCAGACTTCGGGCCCTGTGCTCCTGTGTTGGGGCTGGGTGCGACAATAATTATTGCATGGCGATGTGTTAAAATATTGTTTGTCCGTGCTTCAATAAATTGTTAGCATAAAATGTTAGTATTAGGTCCAGTCACTCTATCCTGTACTGAGTGTAATGGGGGAAATAGAGAAGGGACGGGGGCAGGTGCGCTACTAGCACTAGCAGCTACCTCCTTTTGCTTAGGTGGTAGGTAACTACTCTAATTTTAAATTAATGTAAGAAAAAAACAAAGACATTTGCAAATCATTTATTCATTTCAGACATTACGATATGATAAAAAGCAGGATTATATAATTAGGACCACTTTTAAACATCTGCTTAAACACGGAGAAAAATTAAGTGAGTAGTGAAAAGTATATGAAATAAACATACCTACCAATTTTAAATTGTTTCATGAACACTAACATCTAGAAAAAACTTAGTGACGACTATGGTTATTACCTACTTATAGGTAATTGTGATTAGTAGATACGTTTATACTACTACAGTAAACAAATCACACATAATAATATAATATACCTACATCTACTAGGTACTTATAGTTTGAAATATACTTACTTAATATTACTTGGTCAATTCGTCCAAGATAGCTTACAGATAAGTCACTTTCAACATTTTTGTTTTAATTTACTAACAAAAATACAAGAGTTTATAAACGAAAAGGTGCTATTAAGTAACAGATAATAGGTATATATATTGTTAATTATTAGAATTTGACGGTACAAAACCTAACGACCAGCAGTATTTTAAGCATTACTAGTTATCTATTTACTTTTGGACATGATTGATAATATAGTTAAAAAAACGTACCAACTGCTCCTACCTTCGCCTTGGTTTTGCAGATCTGGTCTACTCGTAGGTATGGTATACATACTGGACCGATAGGTACCTAATATTTAGGTATTAAATAATCATTGCACAAACACATTCTGCATACTTATTTATTAAACCATGTAAAAATATTATACCTACATTAACTAGAATAATAAATGGGTCGACTATGTACAAGACCTCAATAAAAAATCACTATAAGCTAATAACATTACAAAGTTTGTGTGCCTCTGCAAGCCTGCTCGCTAGTTAGTACTTACATCTGTCGACCAAAGAACTCTCCGACTGAGTATTTAATTAATTGAATGAGCTAGAAACGGAAGCGGCGACAGTTCTCACCAAACTTACAGAACTAATGTCCAATCGTGTTTGGTAATGAATTGCCTTTGCACTCAATAAAATCTAGCTTTAGGGAAAGTTTGCGTCTCTACAGTTTCAACTTGCACAGTACTTACGTACTCAACAGAATCGTACGACCCATGTTTGTGGTGAAGCTTGAAACTTGGTTTTGGATATGTATCGTTAGTACGTAATAGTTGAATGAAACAATCATATTGATTGTAAGGAATGCAGCAGTTCAAGGCTCAGGATGGAGAGTTCGAGATAGTTTTAAAACAATATTGCAATTCCATACTTACTTATTATTAACTTGTGACGTAAACAACCGTGTGACAAAGGAAAGCTAATTGTAAAAAATCCCCTATACAATCATATTGATATTGCGCTTTATTGTACATACGTACATACTTTTCCTTTTCTATCATTATTTGAATCCGTCGTGTCATGTCATTAAAATTCTTCCGCATTCATTTGATTAAAATCACAGATTAGAGAAAATCTACTATTATTAAAATCAACAATCAACTAAAACACAAATACAATCACAATGGAGCTTACAAAAAATACACCAATAGCAGCTGACTGCACAATATTTACTCCATGTGAGACCGGACAAGCTGTGATAAGTGAAATACATACTCGAAAAATGGTGTGACAATGTTAAAGTCATTATAGTTCTATTTTCATTTCTTTTATTATTTGGAACTCCCAGCTATTATACTCACCTCACAGTTTTATTTGTTTACATCATAATCAACAAAGCCCACACACACACACACACACACACAACAACCACTACAAAGAATCTACTGACATCAGCTAGCTTCACAATGTTTTTGCCGATATACCTGTTTATTCTACGTGAGACGAGTCTGCGGGAGGCTTATACCATGTATAATATTATGCTTTTGTATTTAACAGTGTGACTAAAATACTAAAAATCATCCGCAGTCATTATGCATAATACGCCTGGGTATTCATTTGTTTTAACATACACGCACAGTCACTAGAGTTTTGAAAGAATCCACCAACAGTAGGCCACTTTACTCCATGTGAGAGGAGCCCGGCTGCGGCATGAGATTGATGGGGCCACCCTCGGATCAGGAGGTACTTCCACCCTCCGCGGGGGTGGCAGCTGGTGGAAACGGGGCACCCAGCCCGTAAAGATGTCCGCTCGTGCTCTCTATGTTTCCATCAAAAAAGATCTGAAACAGCAATAAAACCAAAGTTAAAAACTGTTTGCAAATTTTTTTTTATTTTAGCACCACACCCACGGCACGGCCCCACGAGATGAGATGGCTCATCTCGTGGGTGCCGTAAGAGCCGGCTAAGGGAATAATTCTTGCTAGACCCTGGACACTGGTGTGTCAGGCTTTCTTTCTTTTTTGTTAGATTCATCATCATTAACAGCCTGACGACGTCCACTGCTGAACATAGGAGCGATGTGGACTGCCCATTGCCATTTCAATTTGCTAATTGCTAATCCTAAGAGCTACATCGATCACTTTAGTTTTCCTGCGGATCTCTTCATTTCGGATCTTATCTCGCAGGGTAGCACCGAGAACTGCTCTCTCCATAGCTCGTTGCACGACTTTGAGCTTAGTAATGAAGCTAACAGTTAGACACCACTTCTCAGTTCCATAAGTCATCACTAGCAACACTCATTGTTTGAAAACTTTTGTCTTCAGGCTTTGCGGTATTTTGGACGAAAAGATGGTCGAAGCTTCCCGAACGCTGCCCAGCCGAGTTAGATTCTTCGGGCGACCTCTTTGCCGAAGTTGGACCTACCTAATTGGACAGTCTGCTGATAGACGTATTTGTCGACAATTGCGAGAGAATCGTTCCCAACAATTACCGGTTTAGGTGGAGCATGGGCATTTGACATGATTTTCGTCTTGTCCATGTTCATCTTAAGACCAACCTGTCGGAAAACTACTGAGGTCGTTGAGCATGGTGCATCATCGAGCGACTCCGCGATTATGACTATATCATCGGCAAAACGAAGGTTAGTGATATAGTCGCCATTTATGTTGATGCCAAATCTTTTCCACTCCAAGAGCTTGAAAACATCCTCTAATGTGTTTATGAAAAGTTTCGGAGAAATAACGTGTCCCTGTCTCACGCCTCTCTGCAATGGGATCTGTTCCGTACTCTGGTCCTGTAGTCGGACTGACATAGGCTGACATTCACAAACGAGTTCGAGTTCGAACTCGAACTCCGTTATGTCAAAATTGGAGTCTAGACTCGTACTTCGATCGAATTGGCATTCACAGTCGAGTTTAGCATAATGGAGTACGAGTATATGCTCATTTGAGCATGAGACGGGCTGAGCCACGAAATCGGTGACTCGAGCCGTGCTCAGGCACCGCCATCTTTATTATTACGCATGTTTTTAAAAGCAATGCTGCTTAAAATCAATTTTTAATATGGTTTTGTGAATAAATGTATTTAGTATTGAATAAAACGAATAAATTACGAAATAAAATTAGTTACTTCATAGATTTATTTATAATGAAAATAACAATAAAAAAAATCTAATAGTAATTTACTGGCAGATCCTGTGCGTTTTCTTTTCTTTGTTGTATTATAGATTTTGCTTCCCCGACTTGTCTTCACATTCACATGATTCCATGCCTTTTTAAGTTGTTTGTGAGTAGGTACCTAACCTATAATATACAATTAATCTTAAATTAATGGTAGGTCTAGGTTTATTAAATAAAAATCAATTCATATGGTACCTTTTAGGAATTACCATGCACATATGAAGAAATCATCAATGCTTTGCAAGTTGGCTCCATAGTTCTTCTTTTCTATTATTAAAATGAAGCATTTATTTTATTTAGTTTCTAGAATTTATATGTATGGAGCTATTAGCTTCCTCAGATTTTGTGAACAAGTACTGGGAACACTATAGAGACGATTTATTTTCCATTGCTATTTCCATTTCCATTGTAAGTTTTAATTTCACTCGTTATTTTATTATTTAGGTTCATTAGGTAACAACATTCACAATAATCATAATAAATAGTAATTGAAAAACAAATAAAGAGAAATGGCGCGCTTTTTAAAGTCTCCTTCAAAGAGTATATAATTATCACCAGTTTTTTTCTCTAATCTGTGATCACCAGTAAATTTGATCTCCTGTTTCAGTTATTCATACAATATTTGCTATTTTTTCTCCCTTTTTAGCATAATACTGCCAAATAAAAAAGACAACGTGTAAGTCACTAATGTCAAACTACACTTGTCTATGGCCGGAGTTTACTAAGCGGAGTGAGGGCGGAGTTTACGTTGGAACTCGACTGTGAATTTAAAAACGCGGAGTATACTCGCCGTGTCCGGAGTTTGAACTCACGTGAGTTCGATCGGAGTAAACTCGATGCATTGTCTCTGAATGTCAGCTGTAGTGGCCTTACTGTACAAACAAACACTTCAACACTTCGATATACCTAGTCAATTTGGCATCGCTGTAAGGACTGCAGCACCGCCCAAGTCTCGATTGAATCGAAGGCTTTCTCATAGTCCACAAACGCTAGGCATAGCGGCCGATTATACTCTTCGGTTTTCTGTATAAACTGACGTAGCGTATGGATGTGGTCTATGGTGCTAAAGCCTTTTCGGAAACCGGCTTCTTCGGGAGGCTGGAATTCATGAAACCTGCGTGCGAGACGATTCGTAATGACCATCGAAAACAGCTTACACATGACTCAAGAGCGAGATGGGCCTATAGTTCTTCAATAAGGTGTGTTGTTGTCCACGCTCTTGTGCCACGCCTCTGGCGTTGTACCTTCAAGGATGACTGAATTGAATAACTTCTGGAGGACTTATAAGTACCGGTCTACCACCTGCTCTCAGAAGTTCAGTCGTAATTCCATCCTCACCTGGCGCTTTGTTGTTTTTAAACTGTTTGAGGGCCATTCTAATCTCGTACAGGCTGACGTCCGGGATATCTTCGGTATAGTGTCGCACTAACTTGGCTCTGGCGTCCTGAGCTGTGATAGTAGCGGGCTCACGTGTCGAGGTGTATTATAACTGTCCATAGAAGTTCTCAATCTGTCTCAGAATCTCAGGCTTGGAAGAAATGACACTACCATTCTCGGTCGTCAGTTTTGTCATTTGGCTTTGCCCCATAGACGAATCTTTTGCGAACACTTTAGAGCCTTGGTTCCGCTCAATTGCGGCCTCAATAGGTGAAGTACTAAAAGCACGCAAGTCATGTCGCATGGAACTCCAGATACATCTATTGAGTTCACCGTAGGTTGACATATCAACTGAAGACTGTAGTTTCATTTCGCTCCGGTCTGCCACTAGTTTAAGGCTGACATTCAGAGACAATGCATCGAGTTTACTCCGATCGAACTCACGTGAGTTCAAACTCCGGACACGGCGAGTATACTCCGCGTTTTTAATTTCACAGTCGAGTTCCAACGTAAACTCCGCCCTCACTCCGCCGAGTAAACTCCGGCCATAGACAAGTGTAGTTTGACATTAGTGACTTACACGTTGTCTTTTTTATTTGGCAGTATTATGCTAAAAAGGGAGAAAAAATAGGAAATATTGTATGAATAACTGAAACAGGAGATCAAATTTACTGGTGATCACAGATTAGAGAAAAAAACTGGTGATAATTATATACTCCTTGAAGGAGACTTTAAAAAGCGCGCCATTTCTCTTTATTTGTTTTTTCAATTATTATTTATTATGATTATTGTGAATGTTGTTATTTACCTAAATAATAAAAAAAAAACGATTGAAATTAAATCTTACAATGGAAATGGAAATAGCAATGGAAAATAAATCGTCTCTATAGTGTTCACAGTACTTGTTCACAAAATCTGAGGGAGCTAATAGCTCCATATATATTTATAAATTCTAGAAACTAAATAAAATAAATGCTTCATTTTAATAATAGAAAAGAAGAACTATGGAGCCAACTTGCAAAGCATTGATGATTTCTTCATATGTGCATGGTAATTCCTAAAAGGTACCATATGAATTGATTTTTATTTAATAAACCTAGACCTACCATTAATTTAAGATTAATTCTATATTATAGGTTAGGTACCTACTCACAAACAACTTAAAAAGGCATGGAATAATGTGAATGTGAACTCACAAGCCGGGGAAGCAAAATCTATAATACAACAAAGAAAAGAAAACACACAGGATCTGCCAGTAAATTACTATTAGATTTTTTTTTATTGCTATATTCATTATAAATAAATCTATGAGGTAACTAATTTTATTTCGTAATTTATTCGTTTTATTCAATACTAAATACATTTCTTCACAAAAATCACATTAAAAATTGATTTTAAGCAGCATTGTTTTTAAAAACATGCGTGATAATAAAGATGGCGGTGCCTGAGCACGGCTCGAGTCACCGATTTTGTGGCTCAGCCCGTCTCATGCTCAGATGAGCATATACTCGTACTCCATTATGCTAAACTCGACTGTGAATGCCAATTCGATCGAAGTACGAGTCTAGACTCCAATTTTGACATAACGGAGTTTGAGTTCGAACTCGTCTGTGAATGTCAGCCTAAGAGTGTTTCCTGAGAGTTTCTGAGTCTTCTTTCGGCGTTAGGTCTTGAAGAACTTAGCTCCAACAGGGCGGTTACACCGATTCCACACGATACAAAACCACGTCGTTATCATGTCTTGTTCAAATCGTGTCATATGCGTTAGATATACCTTCACTTTACATTAAAGCTATCTTTATTTTGAATAAAATATATTGACAAAGTGGTCATATCTTTAGACGTGTTGATGTTTCGGAACGCATCTCGGTAAAACATATGATTTTTGATAGATCAAATCGCGCCAATTTCAAATTCATTTCGCGCGGTTTCGTTTTCATTTCATAGAGAATAAACTTTTGCAGATATCTTATCTAAGACAAGGAATTCGCGTGGTTTCGAAGTAAGGAATCGATACAGAATAATGGCCCTGCTTGGACAGTTTCCACCAACCCGTTGTTCAACCCGTCCACTGTGTTGCAATGGGCTAAGCACTGGAAGCGATTTTGGTGTTCCAGCTGAAAGCCTTCGGGGTTTTGGATTTGGACATGATTTGGACGGAGCGTAGACTTCACCAGACGCACCTTTCAAGCTTCACATTGATATTCAATGTGCCTCTTACAATACGGTGATCGCTACCGGTTTTCACCTTGCTGATCACAGAGACATCATCGAATATGCACTTCTTGGTCGTCATCATGGAGTCTATCTCATTTTTCGTGGAGCCATCGGTGCTTATCACGTCCACTTCCTGGATGGCCGCTTCTTGTAGAAGGAGTTCATCATAAAGAGGCCCTCCTTCTCCATTGTTAGATTAAGTATATACAAATTCAGCCATGAACTTTTTAATTGTCAGTTTCCTTTGATTGTCTGCTTTTCAATCAAAGATGTCAAACCCAGTAGAGAAGATCCTGAGACAAAGGGTTTTTGACAAAGAGACCGAGACAACAATGTGGTTATACCCTGGTTATATCTATAAGTGGTGGTTGTACCTTTACTGTAAGGTAAGGGTTCCATTGCATCTTACTAAGGAATGCTAACAGGTTGCATACAAGTAAACTGAGGTTCGTGGGCTGAACTTCTAGTACTAACCTCTTTAATTTTGAAGAATGCCAAGCCTGTGAGGTGGGAGTCTGATCCAGCTTGGTGCTGCGGCCCCACACGGCGGAGTTCCAGCTGATCGGCCACCTCTTGCAGGCCACCTTTCAGGTTCTTGCACAGTTTCATCAAATACTATAAAAAAAATTATAGACTTAATGGTTGTTCAGGACGTATAAATTCAAAACGTGATTAGACTAAAGCTGTTTTTAACTTTCATTCTATAAAACTAAGCAGATGGATGTGTAGTATTGAAGGGTGCCAATGCCAACGTTTAGCAGCCGTAAAATGGCAGACGGTATAGTAGGTTGATGGCCCTAAGTTAAGTATCAAACACCACTCTTAGAAACCCAGTCATCTTGGTAGACAATGTTTCGAGCACTTCATTCGACGGCACATCATGGCCGTTATGTGTCAGCAACGCTTTAATAGGAGTTCTAGGAAACCGTAGCTTTAGAGATAAATGTTTCTGAATTATATTCTGATATACCAAAATATAGGTAGTCAACCGATGGGGAAGAAAGGTTCTCGAGTGGCGACCACGAACCGGAAGATGCAGCGCAGGCAGGCCCCTACTAGGTGGACCGACGATCTGGTGAAAACCGCGGGGAGCCAATGATGTATGCAGGAGGCAAGCAGCCGCTCTTTGGGGGAGACCTGTGTTCAGCAGTGGATGTTAACAGTCTGTTTATGATGATGATGATGATGAAAATATAGGTAATTTAGGAAAATTAATATTCAGCGTAAGTACCGTATAGAGAACTTTCACAAATATTTTAAAAATTTCATGCATTCCTAACAAAATTGATTTAAGCTCACTTTGACATCATATACTGTAGGGAAATACAGTCGTAGGCTCTCAAAGAAATCATTCTCCTCCTGTGGTAGGTTTCTATCGGTCAGGAGTTTGAGCAAGTATCCAAAATCATATCCTGAGTGGAAACTCAACCAGCTGATGTTATCCATGAGAACAACACCTGAAATTAAAGGAAGATTAAAGGCACTATTGTGTGTCTCTTTTGTTGTAAGCAGTTTAAAATGGAATGACAATATATCAATGCATAGACTACAACAAATGGATAAGCAATACCAAAATACCTGAAGACATCAATAGCTCTGCAAATTCTAGCGGGTCTATGCCATGCTCCTCATGTTCTCTGAATTGCAATCCAGAATTTTGCAGCAAGTCAATTGAATCTTGTGCATACATATCTTCCCTGTGAACAAATAATATTATATTTAGAATGTTTTATTTACACTTACTTTGCAATAGTTGGAGGAAACGCAGGAAATCTAATATTGTATGCTCATAATTTCATGTAGTAGAGAACACTATAATATTTGACAGCATTGTACAAGCAGTTGGATATATCAGTCGATTAGGCAACCAATGGTTTATTAGGATGATGCCTACAATTACTTAGTATATTTTAATAGAACTACACTAACTACAGATTTAAGTTCAATTCTAATTTAGATGCACTTACTGTAAATTAAATTTGAAATTGAACTGCCATGTGGTACATCCTGGTGGAGTTTTTCCATTTTCATCCATGAAGGTGATTCCCAACTGGATAAGCCTCAACATGTCAACATTGCATCTGAAATTTTTTTTTCATGATATATCACAATAAAAGGCAATGATGTTATAGGTAACATTATTTAGACCAACCATTTTATAATTAGGTATATACAAAACTTACTTCAGCAGTTGATACTGATAGTCCGCAGTGGATCTAAACTCTCCAATGGGTCTCGCCACCACACCAGGAAACTCTGTGTCCATAGCTACCCAGTGATATTTCCTTACCACCTACAATTATATTATGGTTCTTAGTTTTATTGGGGCATGTTACAATCAGATGTGTTTAAACTGTAATGAGTCTTCATTCATTTCAGCTTTGTAATTAGTTATTTTTATAATAGTTTGTAGAAATATACAAACCATTATAATATTAATATAGCAGGACTTTTCTAATCAAAACCCTGAAAATTTTCCCGTGTTATCTATGAATTTTAGTTGAATTTAATTGATGCTTAAAACCTTCAACTGCTTGGTGATGTAGTGTCATGGGCGAAAACGAGACAGAGCATTTTAGACATTGATTAATTTTATTTATAAATATGGCCCATATGTATGTGTTTGGACTTTGGATTATAGTACAGAGAGGGCATATTTTTGAAATTAATGCGTAAGTAGTCCTATATCATTCATTCTTTTTTTTGTTAGAAAGGGACTACTTTAAATATTTTCCTATAAATATTTGATACAAAATTGTAATTCTAAATTGGCTTATAATTTCTTAGTTTAGCTTGTTTCTACGATTTCTATGTTGTTTTAAAATTATTTGTACTAAGGGAAGACACTGCCCCTGCAACACAGTTGATACTAAAGCAGAGGCCAGGGTTGTAACTTGTGATCTGTAACATTTATATTTGAACAATAAAGAAATTTGTATTTGTATTTGTATTTGAAGGTAGTCAGTTTTGTAGTTCAGAAATAACAGACATATAACATGTGCCACATGGAGCAAATAAAAAAAGAAGGAGGGTATCCCGTCTGATCTGAAACTGAAGAACCATTAGAAAGCCGGAACGCTTTGTATGTACGAGCGCAACACTCGCATCATATGCAGCCGGTCGCCCTACTTTCATTTGACACACATATATAATATGGCTGTCACTTTGAGCTTCAGTTCGATGTCAATCCAAACTCAATCCTTCTTTTTTTATTTCATCCATGGTGTGCCATTAAAGAAACGAATCCGACACAAACATAAAACTCTTATTTTCCCTCTCCCACTAAGGTGTTTAAGGGCAGAGGGTGCGAGATAGCAATAGAAATGTTTGCTCTATTCAGTTCTTTTCTTTATTGAATCGCGTTATACCTTCAGTATTTAGTCCAAAGCCACTCCTATCCTGTACTATGGGTAAGAGAGAATAGAGAGGTGGGAAAAGATAAGGGAAACAGATGAATGGATGAAAGGTGAATGAATGCCTGTACTCACCAATTCATACTTTTCAGTCTTCCTATAGTTAGACTGAGATAAAGCATAAAACAAATAAACCCACACGAAGCCAGGGTGGGTCAGCTAGGCTAAAAAGCTTTGTCTCTCAATTGGCGTAAGAACTTTTATAGACACAGAAATGCCCACTTGGTCATCTCATTCTAGGCATAGGGTCTCTTCATTCTAGGCATAGGGTCTCTCAGATTACAGAGGTGTTCGAGTTAGATGTGGGTTTGATAAAAGGGGTCCTGCTGTTATAACTAATTCCATCCTATAGATATTATACTTGTCAATTTTCTATTCCTAACCCTTAACTACCTACCTAATAAATAAATTAGAATGTATATCTGGGGCTTGGTAGTTGTTTTCATGTATTTACAAGATGTAGGGTACCTACCTACTTCATGTGTTGAGATCTAGTATTTTGAGATTAAAATCAATCAATTTGTAGACCACATACATTACATACCTGTCTGATAATGTGGAACTCTTCATGTAAATTGTGGTTCCAAACATTCTTTATAGTACACTCCTCTTTAGATGTATTAGGCAAAATAGATCCAAAGCCTGTAGAGGGCATCTGGTGATTCGATGCCATTTTTGTGGATTTAGACCATTTCAGATTATGTACTGCACTTGAAAAGACTTGCTAGCAGCACAGAATAGAGGATAATATACACATAAACAACAGTATGGAACACCAGTAATTACAAAACTGATTCCTCAATTTCAATAGATAACACAGGTGTATTAAATATAAATAATCAAACCCTCGGTTGTTTGGAAATATTCGGCGACCTCTATCTACGAAAATAAATTAAATCCTTCTCTACTTAGTTTGAGATCACAAATATCGACCACAGAGTACATTAGTACAGACTGAAAATCGACAGAGTTCACTCACTCCCACAGAGCAGTGCTGCCAACTCTATTTTTTAGGGAATCGTACCTTTGACGTGAAAAGGTCGTATTTTGCACAATTCCCCGAAAAGAGATAGTACGCGTAGTTTGAATGAAACAATGCGAAATTATTTAAAAAAGTAAAGTATAATACCCCCCCATACGTTGATTCAATATTTTAGGGTACATAATATGTAATATTGGTATTTCTTTATATATTTCGAGATTTACGAGATTACATTTATTAAGTATTGTCACAATAGAGAACATAAACAAGCAAGAAAGAGTTTAGAAAAAATTCTTAATTTATAATGTAGTATATCTATTATGAATATTATTATGTATTATGTCTATGTAGGATTTTTTATGTAATTATGTATGTATTTAAGGTATATTTATTTATGTATATATGACTATACACTGCGCTCTTTTTTGTATGAATACCACTGTCCATGTATTGCTATGTCATTCCTTTCCGTACAATGTTGTCTGGAAGAGATCGCTCTGAGCGATAAGACCACCAACTGATACACTTTTGTTAATTTTGTTGTTGTTAGCTATTAATTATTTGTGATGTGGTGTTTCAATAAAGAGTTTATCTATCTATCTATAATATATTTTTTTTTTATATAACGGGGAAAGTGTTGTTTTGCATTACACACATTGAGGGATTTTCTGAAACTTGGGTTACTAAACTCCCGACACATTTCATGATCCACAAGAAACGAAAAAAATGAGGACGCAAATTGAAATGCATAATACGCGTAAAGTATTTGAACGCCACCTGATTAAATTAATAAAATGAGTAAGACGATTAGATTGTCGTGTGATGGTTTGGATTATGACTCTAGACGTTATTGACTTTTCGACAAAATGAACTTAATTTATTGTATTTTTTTTAGGTCGTATGTTTTGCGTACGATTTCGGATTCACGATCGTACATCGTATCGGGGCCGAAAAGATCGTATAAATACGATTTAAATCGCACGGTTGGCAACACTGCCACAGAGTACATTGGTAAACTCACTCCTGCTGAGAATGAGAAGTAATAGGTAATAGTATTCTGTAGTTCACTCACTGACACCCGCGGCCGCACAATCAATAAAATATAATAGGAGGTTTTAGAGTTTTGGCGGGAACGCGGAAAAGTATACGTGATTTTTCGTGTTGCTTCCAAAATTCCATAGAAGCTTCTAGTAAAGTTGCCACCACTTTGCTGGAGCATGACTTAGGCTGGACTATGACTACCTGACTTATACTGGACTATGACTATGACTAGGACATGACTGCGTGAAATATTTTATAACACGATGAAAATATAATACTTGACACTGGCTAAATACACTATGTGTGGAGCCAAAATATAAGAAAAAATAATATAATAGGGATTTAGGGATGTTCCGATTCTTATTTCTTATAATATACTCTTTGATTCCGATACTAGTAAATAAATAGATAAATCATTTATTGTCACTATCAACACAAAAAATACACATCAATGGAAAAGCTTAAAATAAGTAGGTACATTACATTAATGTTATAGGACAATGGGGTACGAGTAAGTACTCGATACTTTTCTCTCTATACCAAGTACTTTTATCATGAATCCCAGCCCAGATAATATAATACCTACAGTAGAGATACGGAATAACTCGGGCTATTTTACGAATTATTTTATTTCTGCATAACGCAAGATTATCAAGCGACATTTATTACGTGTTGGCGAAGTATTGGGCCAAATGAATACACTGGACACTAACTAGTAATTCTATAGACACGATTACTAAATTTTTTCCAAGATCGGGCTATTTTTTGTTTGTACCTGATGGGACCTGGGACCCCATGATCCCAGTAAGTATTCAACAAGGAAGTTATACGTAAACTATATAAGTTCCTTGGTAATCAAAGATCGAATCATTCTTTTTATACTTACTTGGTATCTTAAAGAAAGTACTAGTATCGTATCAATTCAGTGCTGCCAAGTCAAAACAGGGGGTCTAGCAAAGATACCAACCACTAACTCTCACGCCAAACGTTAACTCCAAAATGTACTGAAATGACATTTCGGAAATCGCTAATTTTTCCGCAGCGAATGTCAGTTCAATACATTTTGGAGTTAGCGTGAGGCGTTAGCGTTAGTGGTTGGTATCTTTGCCAGACCCCCTGGATGAAATAGCCAAAAATTTGGTGCCTAGCAGCCTTATATCGTCTTCATAATATTTTTCATTAAATTACCTCATCATCATCATCATCATCATTAACAGCCCGAAGACGTCCGAAGCACGGTAGCGCTCAGTTCTAAATACCAACTTTTTGCTGTAGCGGTCACCCTTCATAGTAGTTGCTTAACTTTACCAATCGGTTAGAAACGGCTAGTCGTGCTTCGCTATGAGCCATGGAGGTATATGCTATGAGCGCTACGGCACGTGATGATGATGGTGATGATGGTGGTGGTGGTGGTGGTGGTGATGATGATGATGATGACTCCTCTTTTGCGATAAAAGTGAAAAATATCCGAAAGTATATCTAGTTCATTCGTGTTAAAAAATGTGTTAGGTTGAACCATTGACTATAAATCCAGTTGAACCATTTGAACCAGAGCCAGAGTTCTTTCGGAAGCATCTTAGAGAAGCATAGAGGTATTTTTTTGTAGATAACAGGAATCTTATTTGTTGATTGCTATAAATTTGTTTCTGTCATAAATGTCATACGACGTTTTTCATCACAGTATGCGAGGAAAAAACAGACTTGCTTTGCTAAAATGCGTGTAGTTTCTTACTCTCACGCGCCGTAATCTTCTATACATATAATAAAACTGTAGAGATAAAAAAATCTGTAAATGCAAGATATCGAAAAAAAAATGACACAGGTTAGCTTGAAATTTTTTGCTGATCACGTTAAGCTACTTTTTAGACATTTTGTCTGTTTGTTTGTTTGTTTGTTTGTTTGTTTGTTTGTTACGGCACAACTCCGAAAATACTGAACGGATTTTCATGCGGTTTTCACTAATAAGCTATGAAAAACCCGGCGCACAACATAGGATATATTAAATTTTAAATATTGTATTTTTTTTTTGGTGAAAATGATTAAGATTTCTTTATGAAACGGAACGGGATTTTCACAAGATGGCCACTTCAAGGCTTCAAGGTAAGTTTTTTTTTCTTATATTTTGGTCCACACATAGTGTAGGTATTTAGCCAGTGTCAAAAAGTAAGTTTTGTTTTGGCTACTAATCATAGATGAGAGAAAAAAAATGTGCTCTGTGCTTCTGACGGTAATATTATCTCGGGTTTATCCGGATGCACGGATTAAAGAAAAAAAACTCTGTTACTATTATGGCGCGGCTTCATATACGCCAAAACCTTCGCTGTTGAGTTGGCGCGCAAAAACATCTCCGTTGACTATCCTCGATGTTTTTGTAGCGCCCCAGCCCGGACACATAGTCAATTTGTTTGCCTGCTGCGCGACCGACGTGGACTAAATAAAATGGACGAAGCAGTAGCGTTATATTGCATGTCGGCGAATAAATTTATTTTACAAACTTTGAGAGTATTATTTGCGATAACATAAATAAATTTTAATAGTTTTAATTTATAATTCCATATCAATATGAAGTAAAACCAATTTTTTTTTATTTGTCTGTTTATCTGCCCCTTTGAATACGGATCACGGTTGTTATAGTGGCAACAGAAATATATCATCTGTGAAAAATTCAACTATCTAACTATCACGATTCATGAGTACATCCTGGTGTCTGATGGACAGACAGACAGACAGACGGAGAGCGGAGGTTTAGTAATAAGGATTTACCCTTTGAGTACGGAACCCCAATCATTTTTATTTCATTCTGAACAATCCCCACTGCACTAAGCAATAAGGAAGTAATTTAATGCATGTTTTTATTTATAACTTAAAAGACAAAAAACAGTAAATAACAATTGGCGCGCCTGCATTAGCGGCAGTGTATCACACTTTTCGGGCTACGGCGAAATACATCGCGCGATTACTCGATGCAGTGCAGATTAGAGAAAAACAATCAAGGAAGTCATATGTATTTTTAGTAGAACAACTTAAGCCGTTTATCCTAAATTAACACCTGAAAAAAATTCAATGCAACTTCTTGTAATTAAGGTACTCAGAAGATTGCGCTCATGCGCTGTGCTTAATGTGTTTTCATTTGTTTCTCATTTTAATTTTTGAATTTCGAAAAAGGAATAAATAAGGGTTCTAACATTCAATCTGTATATAAACTTTTTAAGGAAACTAAATAGCTTTTAAACAATTAAGCTATGTATGTTTGATTCCGAAATAACATATCCCTAGACTTTGTTGATGTGTGTATATCTATACTTATACTAATCATTACCGTTCACAATAGTGAAGACATATGGCTTCAACTGTCTTCTATTCGTCCACAAAGATGTCCAAGTACGGGCATGTTACATTAAGACGCTGACAGGACCCAATCCGAGCACGTTTAGAGAACGCAGACGAACTTGAAACTTATTTTGTATCTAATAGGGTCTCTTTATGCATAGCAAAAATATGGCGATTACGCTGCGTTGTACTTCGACTTTTCCGTTTTTGGGTACAAATAATTAGTTATAAAAGAAATGCTTATTGTTATAAAAAAACGTTATAGACGGCTTATTGGAATGCTTATTGTTATAGGCGGATGCATTGAAACATAACTTATCACTATGATTTATTTCAATGGGGTGTCTTATTATAATGTAACATTTTAGGACGTTTGAATGATTTTTTAGAGGTAATTTCACGATTTATTGCTATCGAGAAAACTTTTCGTAAACGTGTTTTAGTTTCAGCAGATGGAAAGAAGATATGACCAGTATTAACGTGTATTTTTTTTCAATCCTGTAAATGGTATAGGTTTTGAGATAATCACGTTCAAAATAGTCGATTTGGGAGCATTCAGCGCCTTAAGGCAATTGAGATGGCGCTGTGCACGGCAGACGGCACGGTAGGCGCGAATACAGGAACTCGCCCGCTTCGGAACCTGGCACGTTGTTCAGGTAAACATAGCCTCCTCATCTCACAAAGGAGCTCTGGGGGTCTAGCAAAGATCCCAAACGCTAACGCTACCGCCAAACGTTAACTCCAAAACGTACCTACTGAAATGACATTTCTGAAATCGCTCACTTTTCCGCAGCGAATGTCATTTCAATACAGTTTTAGAGTTAGCGTTTGGCGTTAGCGTTAGTGGTTGGTATCTTTGCTAGACCCCCACGGCTGTTCAGCCTACCGCGCTGTATTTGTACTGGCATGATAACTTGATCGTACATCCTACGGATATGGAGCGAATGAAATCCTAGTGTCCCTTGTAAAATTTTTTTAGGATACATAAAAGGATAGTATCCAAACATTTTCTGGCACAAAAAGCGTAGGAAACGTTTTTGGACCTTTTCCAGCATGAGGGTGTAAGATGATTCGTATGGATTCCATATGCAAGCGCTTGTTTCCAGCTTTGACCTAACCAATGCTGTATATATAGTAGTTTCATTGCTTTGACATTGCTGAACTCTACAGTTATGTGTGACAAACCCTAGATTTCGAAAACAATCGGCAGCAAGCGCTCGCATATGGTCATGGAATGTAAGGGTGGGATTGAAAATAACACCTAAATCTTTTATGGACTGACATCTAGTAATTTAGTCCCCGTTCAAATGATAATCGATGTTTATAGGCCTGTTAGCACGCGTAAAACTCATTACTTGGCACTCGGATGTATTTAGTAGTAACCTATATTGTTCTTACACCAGGTGAACACTGCATTAATATCTCTTTGAAGGAATTTGCGATCTTCAGGTGTTTTGATTTCTATAAAAAGTTTAAGGTCATCTGCATAGAGTAAGCACTTGGCATATAACAGGCATTCTGGTAGGTCATTTATCATGATAGAAAAAAGTAGTGGCCCTAAAGAAGATCCCTGACTGACTCCGGGCGTACTAGGCGTACAAACCGTGTTCGGTCTCGTAGATAGTTAGCAAATAGGTTACTAATTTTGGGGCATACCCGATGGAAGCAAGTTTTGTAAGAAGGACGTTATTATCAACTTGGTCAAATTTTTTTCAAAAATCAAGGTAAATAACATCTACTTGACTACTCTGATCAAGATTTTTAGATACATAATCTACAATGGTAAGTAAATTGGTCTTTTACGAAAAGCATGTTGTGCGTTGTTGAGGAACGGCGTTGTCTATAAATTCCATTATGCAATGTACTTTCAAAAACTTTAGCAAAAAAATGACAGTACTGCAATTGGCCTATAGTTTTCGGCCAGAGACTTGTCACCTGTTTTGGGAATAGGCGTCACTCGCGATCTTTTCCAAGTTATATACCTACCCGTACTGATCGACAAATTTATAATACGCATTAATGGTACCGCCAGTTGTGACTTAAAAGCTTTTATGACGTACGGAGGAATATTATCAGGGCCAGGTGAGCTCTTAGCTTTTGACTTATTTATACAGAATTCAATCTGATTTTTGTTACACTGTGATATACTAATTAGTCTATGGTTGCTTGTAGATGTTGTTGTTTGTGCAGGGTTAGGAGCAGGTGAGTGCGGTAGGAATACGCTGCTGAAATAATTCGCAAAAGCTGCTGCCGCAGCCTGGCTGGTATGCTTTTGTCCATCATGTACAATCTTCAATCAAATATAGTATATTCAATTAAATATACTATTTGGTTGAAGTGTACAATGATTGGTTCGAATCCCCCTTTAGTTTTCAGACTTGAGATTGACTCCAAAATGCCCGTGGATTCTGTACCAGTTTATTTTGTATGTTTGCTATTTATAACTCATATGCTAAAGAGGTTCCGTATTTAATGCAAGTCCTGATTGCTCTGAAGAAACTATATAACAGAACATTTTAACATTTTGGTAAGTTAAATAAAGGAGAAATTTACTATTGTTGGTTATGGGTTGATTCTGTATTAGTGACTTCATTGCCCCTCTTGAAGAATGCGCGGAAATTAAATCTATGCAGACTTTAATTTAAAAATATATTTTTACGCGATTGCGTAAATTTTTTTATTAACAGGGTCTATTTATGAAAATACACCTAGTCCTTACAATTTTTGCAGTCACCAGGATAAAAACCCACGACTTTCTACTCACAGGGTTGGAGCTCTATCCACTTGTCTATGGCCACACGACTGATTGCCGTGAAAATCTTTAGTACTTGTGGTTTACCGTGATGGTGAAACACAAGTACTAAAGATTTTCGCAGCTAGTGCTTGTGTGACAGAGCTCCAACCCTGTGAGTAGGGGGGCGCGGGTTCAAATCCCAATGGTTATGATATGAGTTTACTATGTAATTTATCTGGCCGCTAAACCACCACAGATATGGATTTTCATACAAACATTGCCGGCCGCTGCTCGCCAGTATACCTACAGCAATTGCGATTTATCTCGAAAAAGGTTGTCAAAGTTAATGGTCAAATTTTCAAGCATGTTTGAAAAAAAAAGTATTTTTATGATGATTATGCCATTCATTAGACAGATTCATACAAACAAGTTTCATTCTTCAGATGATGTCTACCATAAGTATAAGAATGAAACTTGTTAGTGCCTATGCTGAGGCACATAATCAAATATAACACATTACATTTTAACCCCACAATAATATTAGATATTCAAAAACGACTAAAACATAACCCAAAATATAATGTCGAGTGGCGCCATGAGGTCCCGACCTACTCGGCATGAAATTAAGGTCATGGCCTGAAGAACTATAGAAAACTGTTAGATTTAATAATGTTAAATACTAACATTGATCTAACTTTAGAAACTGGAAGCCTAACCACCCATTTGTTCAGTTTAATTATTTATTTATTATATTATGTACCTACAATCACCTGATTATCTCATAAACAGTCATTTTTTAAACGAAAGGGTTAGTTAAGCTTCTAGTAAATTTGCCACCACTTTAGTGGAGCATGACTTAGACTGGACTGTGACTAAATACTGGACTGTGACTATGAGTGGGACTTAACTGTACGTGATATTTATTATTATTCTATAAGAACCAAAATATAAGAAGAATAAAGATTCAAGATTCGGCCAAAAGGACTTTGAATCCAGGCTGGTTAAAACCCATAAATAAATAAAAATTCAACTATCCCAGCCTCCCCTACGCTGCAGAGCCAGCCAGTGTTATCTCCGCGTCCACTACGCCGGCAAAGTGCGAACTTAAACTCTGATTTATATTCACTGGTTCCAGTTCTTGCAGCTCACTGGCACCCCTTAATTAGGGCTGCTAAAAAATTGGTACGCCGATCCTGCCGGGTTGTTTCCAGGACCTGACGGAGGGCTGGTTTTACTAGGTGGTAGGACTTTTCTGCTAAGTTCGTCCAAGCAGTAGTGTGCAAGCACTACTTACTGTGTTCCGGTTTTAAGGCCACTGTAGCTAGTGAAATTACTGGGCAAATGAGACTTCGTGACCTGATTACACAGTCTAGTAATCTGATTACTAGGCTGTGTGATGTCTCAGGATGACGTGCGCAGTGCAGTGTCACGAAAAACGTTATTATTTTAAGGTTCCGAGTGGCACTGCATCTGTTATGGGCAGCCGTGTCACTTAACATCAGGTGGACGACTGGGTCGTCACGTCATTCATTCCCATAAACCAAATTAGGATCAGCGTTTGGCAGGCTAGATATTTTACATGCTTAAGTTTCAGAGTAGTATACTATTATTATATCTGTGGTGTCAGTTAACGATTTAAAGATATAGCGTAAAGAAATGAGGTACCTACTCGATGACGTAGGTATTTGTGCAGTGGGCTCTCGCACCAATTAGGGTTTTCTAAAGTGCCATACTTTAAGTTATATTGTATGGTACGTGTGTGAGTGGACTACAAATTAAACTCAAAATACTTTTAAAAGTTTGCTTAAGTTACAAAATATAATAAATTATAGTCCTTCACATTTTAGCCACCAACGGAATATAAACCCGCGCCTTCCAATTCACCGGGTTGGACGCTATACTGCCAACTGAAGTACACTTTAAAAATCAATTCTTTGATAATTTTTTTCAGTACCTAAGTACCTACTTATAAGTGCCAGATAAAGATGCAATATGATTATTATATCAAGTAAATCTATTCCTTATAAAACAACAATTATTTTTTTGTAAGATACCTTTGTCACGGATAATACTTGCCGAATAAGTACCTACCTATTTCTTTAATTTTTGCAATCGGCGTAAAATATACAGACATATTGAGATTTTAAATGTGGAGGCAAGATAACGATGATTAGGTATCTAATGTATCACTGATACCTAATAAATAACCAATGGTCTCAAGGAGTGGTCGATACATTTACCTTAATGTTGTTTTAATTTTGTCACAATTTACTTATTGCAATACAATATACAATTTATTTTTATTTATAATTTTCATCGTGTTATGAAATATTTCTAGCAAAGTCATGTCCTAGTCATAGTCCAGTCTAAGTCAGGTAGTCATTGTCCAGTCTATGTCGTGCCCTAGTAAAGTGGTGGCAACTTTACTAGAAGCTTCTATGGAGTTTTGGAAGCAACACGAAAAATCACGTTTCACCACATTATATCACTTGCCCTGACTCATGCTCGTAATTCAGCACTTAATGCGTAAAGCGTCACCAATTTTAATAAACATTAACACTGGAAAAAGTACAAGTTTTGATAAATAACACAATGCAACGACGTGAACTTTTCCGCGTTCCCGCCGAAATCACGAAAGGAAAGTTATCAAATCCTCAAATCTCACGCACGCCATCCCGTTTGACAAAAACACAAATCATTAACAAAATGTTTCGTAGCATCTATACCTACTGCGGATCTGTCAAAAATTCAAAATTATAGATGGCCCTACATGGAGCTAATTTACCAAGAATATTTTCAAATATCAATCAATATATAATAATAAAACTGTAACTGCGCTTATTCTGTAAATTAAATGTTTTTGGAAAAATTTAACTGCAGTATGCTTCTTAATCGATATAGAAAAAGAAACATTTTTTTTATTTTTTGTCTCGATGTCTGTCTGTCCCTTTGAACATGCATCACGCTGCAACCACTGAACGGATTTTGCTGAAATTTGGTATGGTAATAGCTAATTATGCAGAATAACATTTAGGATACTTTTTCTTTTCTAAAATAATCAAGCAATAAGGATGTTATTTTTATTTAAGATTTTATATTATTATTTTATTTTATTATAATATATATATTATTATTATTATATTTGCATATCAATTTTAATTTCAATAAAAAAATAACAAACACAAAAAAGGTTAAATGAAAAAATATACCACTCACCCTGTCCAAGGGAAGATAGAAGAGAAAGGTAAACTCCCTTCTCTCTTACCCATAAACAGGGTTAGGACTTAAAACTAATTAAACCGTGCGAAGCCGGGACGGGTCAGCTAGTTTTCAAATAAAAACACGACGATGTCAAAATGTTGGTGTTAAAGATAAAGAAAGCTAAATAAAAGGAACTTTTCTATGCCTGCATCATAATCTATTAGTTTGTGTCCGTACCCAACATTTCCTAACTAATGAGCGGATTGTTTTCAAATGCCAGAAGTTCAGCTGTTCAGTAAATCTCAATGTTACCCATTAAAAAGTGAAAGTTTGGGGAAATTAAACAATGACTGATATTGTCACTCTGCAAAGCCGGTAATTAAGAAAGGGCGAAGAGGAGTTAGGGTGGCGCTGGTGGGTGGTCGATTTTCAATTTCCATTTGAATCGGGGTGTCTGGCGTGAAACTCCGATGACAACAAAAGCCATAGATTAATTTAGGTACATGCGTGATATGTATTGACATACGGACATACACCATACACCACATTGTCTTTAATTGTGGTGTCGCTATTCTAGGAGTAGTCATCTGATTACGCCTTATTATATACATATTTACAAAAAAATACAATTTTGACACCATGGGGTTGAGTTTTCAAAAACGTTTTCTTGGTACACCCCTGTGCTGCGACGTAATGGAAAACTCTCGAAATATCAAGCCTCTAAAGTCCAGTGGTTTGGGCAGTAAGTTCTCTGTTAGTTGTACCTACTATACGGGTGTAATTTAATTCATTAGCATAAATTGAGCTCATGATAGTACATCATTTATAGATGATTATTAAAGAGTAAAGAGTGTAAATAAAAATATTTTTTATTGAAAATTATGAAGATGGCCGCGGCGCCTAACGTGGTTGGCACAGATGATTTTGATAAAAAATCAAAATAAATGTTTCAATACCATAGAATCATATAAATGTTTTTATACCTTGTATGTACTAATTAAAAACATTACTTCATTATTTTAGTTAAATTTTCTTTTGTAGCATTTGATTAAGTAAGTTATTCCATTTTTTGGAGTTATTATTATTACCACACCAATGTGTTAGAATTCAAAAATGTTTGGTCCACACGTGATCGGTATCAGGAATAGGTACCTGGTTTCAAAGGATGCTAATGAATTCAATTACACCCTGTATATACTTACAGTATACAGTCGCCCAAGAGTTTTTTTGCCTTTATTTAGCTTGCCCTGTTAGTTCTTATTAATTTACTTTTACAATACACTAACTGATGAGACTATGACTGAAGTAAGGTAGCTACATGGTTCTGTCATGTATGGGGTGCCTGAAGTACAAAATTCTCGTAATTCAATATGTTTAAATATAGGTAGGTAGGTACTACTTACTAATGATAATGTTTTAGTTTCAAGAAAGTCCCACAACAACGGCAATTTATGCAAGTAAGATGACGGATATGAGATTGGAATGATGTTGGAATGTGATTATGCCGATATTCTCTGATCTAGTGGTGTCAGTCTAGAAATTACTAGACGGTCCTGGATGTTTAAGAAATTTCAGGATGACAAGCGCAGGGCATTCTGCATCAAAACGTAGGCGCAGTTCTATTTGAAGCCTTGTGCTTCCGCTGTCAATAAAGATGTTTAGCCATAATATAACGCCGAGGGTTAGTTAAACCGTGATTGATTGGATAAGTGCTTTTCCTCAAAACTGTCACCTTTCGCCTAATTGTTTTTTGATGGAAAATAATTTATACAGTTTTTTTTTATCAAAGTTTGACCACTATCTCACTTGATGGGAAGCGACGATGCGGTCTAAGATGTAGCACGCTGGTCCATTCGTCTTAGAGCACTGGCCATTGCCATTATTAGCAGAACGAAACGAGACAGTTCCCTTATTAGAATCACCAAACCTTTCCCAAGTTCTGTAGTTACATAACGACGTGCCTGCCTCTCTTATTAGGCAGTTAGCGTAGTTATAACTACAAAAGAGACTTTTATTTCTGCTCATCCGACTGGCCGTGGTTTTTTTGAGATTCTCCGCAGCGGTTACAAAAGCTGAGATATAAAATTGTTAAACTTACTGACACAGTACCTACACCTACCTGTGATAATGGCTTATTTTTATTTCGCTTTTTAGTTTTCATTTAGCGGAGTTGTTTATATTTTTCTTCTATAAGTAATAGGTTACTTACCTATCGTCTGCATGAGCGACAGATTGTATTTTTCTCTAATCTGTGTTGAGCATTTACGACTATAGGTACCTTTGTACAACGTTACCGCGTTACCGGTTAGGTATCTAGTCAGTAGAGGACATAAAATGATTGGAAAATATAATTATCGAGTGTAGTAAGTCGTTGTGTGCTACTGCTGCTGCATCACCAATAATATAAATAGAAGCCTGTGGCGAGGCAACCTCTTTGCGAAATTAAACTTGTGACCGGTCGGTCACTGTGATTTCACAAACTTTTTAGCAGTTAGGTATAGAATTAGGTAGGCTATAGCTTTGCAGGAAGTGGCACTATTGGGATCGGAAATAGGACGGACCAGACAGACCTAATTATACTGGGTGTAATAGAATTAATTAGCATCCTTTGAAACTAGATACCTACTCCTGATACCGGTCATGTGTGGACAAAAATTTTTGAATTCTAACACATTGGTTTGGTAATAATAATAACTCCAAAAAATGGAATAATATACTTTATCAAATGCTACAATACAAAATTTAATTAAAATAATGAATTACTGTTTTTAATTAGTACATACAAGGTATAAAAACGTTTAAATGTATCAAATTCATCCGTGGCAACTGCGTTAGGCACCGCGGCAATCTTCATAATTTTCAATAAAAATTATTTTATTTACAGTCTTTACTCTTTAATAATCATCTATAAATGATGTACTATCATGGGCTCAATTTATGCTAACGAATTAAATTACATTACATCCTGTATATTTAAAAAATCAAACTTATCGAAAGAAACTACTTGTCTTTTTACGGATACCTATGTAATTATGTATGCGACCCCCCTCGCCCTACATGATTATCGTTAAGTACCTATACCTACCGTACCTACGTTAGGTTTTTAACAAGGAGCTTATACGTATGTTTTTAATAAATACTGTAGTCTCAATCCCTCATGACCGGTGACCGCTTCCCATCAGGAGGCCGTATGTTTGATGCTCTCTTTTACATAAAAAAATAACATAAAATTAATCTAAAATCCTTTTGGTTTCTTGTATATTATTTCCCTAAAGTAGATTCCATCCAAAAAATAGGAAAAACACATTTTGATAAACGTTAATCCAGTTAAGCTTTTACTCATTGCTATAAAAATAGGATGCAGGATGTAAAACTGATATGCAAAGGGTACCTACCAACTTTAGCTAAAATTAAAATCTTATAAAGTAGACAATTTTGTACACCATTTTCTATGGATAAAGCCCGCTACACATCTTCCGTTTTCACTGTTAGGGTACTTATAGCGATTACCAACCTGGAAGTATACCTACACTTTGTCGGACTGTGAGTAATCAATATTTTGATGAATAGTACCTAAATATACTTATAGGAACACATTTGGGTAAAACAAAGCAACACTACTATTTTGTGGCAACACAGATACTTAAATAC